>CAUYQG010266855.1:0-76517 GCA_963574415.1 Tarsius wallacei
CTTCCAAGTAGCTGGAACTACAGGCGCGCGCTACCACGCCCGGCTAATTTTTTTGATTTATTGTAGAGATGAGGTCTCGCCTGCCCAGGCGGGTCTCGAACTCGCAGGCTCAGGCAATCCACTCACCTCAGCCTCCCCAAGCGAGGGATTACAGGCTGCGCCATCGAGCCCGGTTTGCTTTTTTTTTTAAATTGTAGAGACAAGGTCTCACCAAGTTTCCCAGGCTAGTCTTGAACCCTTGAACACAGGCAATCCTCTCACCTCGGCCTCCCAAAGTGTGAGATTGCAGGCTTGAACCACCGTGCCCGGCCTTAAACTCCAATTTCTTAAAGTTCCTTGTCTCAGTCTCCATTCCTTGAAAGCAGGACAAACTACAGTTAAAATAATCTAAAATGAGATGCTTATTTTGAAGACATGGACTTTGGATGACTGGAAAAGTTGCCGAGATGGAGGCTGAGGTATGAAACAAGGCATGCAAGATGAATTGAGTACACGAAGGGCTCTGATGCTTCTCCTTCTTTGCAGTCACTTTCTTTGACATGTAACTTTTTTTTTCTCTCACTGTGGGGGTAGAGATCATTTCCTAGCTCTTGAATCTGGTGTGGTTCTGTACAATGCTTTGCCGCATAACATATGGTTGAAAAGACTGTGAGTTAAGTTATCTGCTGTAAGAGAGAGTTTGGACAACTTTCTTGACTTTGTTGATGCCACACCTGAGTTTCAAAGGTTCCATTTCACACTAAAAGAGATGCAACAAGAAGTAAAGAAATAGTTCCAGAGCAGAATTCTTTCTAGAATTAGTAGCTTTTTGAAACCTAGGCCTCATAATATTAATGATTCTTTCAATGGATCTTCAACTTCCTGTTACTGGAATCTAATAACTTCCTTATTAGATTTAGTGCTTAAAGATTTCTGCAGTTATATGATAACACATGATTTAGGCCTGCTGTGAAGTGTCATGTTTTGTCAACTGATATTATTTTGTATACCAATGCCCATTTATATGTTGGTTATAACATATATGGTTTGAAAATAATAAATTTGTGTTTCTACTTTAAAAAAAAAAGAAAAGTTTATAGTATAAGTTTCCATATTAAGGTCTCAAGACTCTGCTCGTGCTTCCATTGTTTCTTTTGCATTTTTCCTATTGTCATAAGAACTTGCCACAGCTAACCTGCTGGAAGAGGAGACCATGGAAAGCATAGCTGAGTTACTCAAAATTTGGTCAGCCACCATGTGTACAAAACTAGCCAAGAGTAGGCAAACTATTTGGTTAGGACAGCTGACTCCAACACATGAACAATAAACAGTTACTGTCTAAGCCAGTGGTGTCTTGTGCTGTTGGTTGTGTATTATTATTGTGGCAATAAATAAGTGATACAGCATGAGATGTTTGGGGGTGACAAAGAAAGTTACAGTGAAAATGTTTGCCTGCTTGGCGTGAGGTAAAGGAAGGTATAGATATATACTTGGAAAATTAATTGGTTCACTCTTCTGGCATGAATACACACAATTAGCTAGCTGAACAACATCAGCAAAAGCAGATTATATCTAACTTTGATTAGTATTCCTGGAGCTTTCAATCTTAAACCTTTCTTGCGGGAGATTACATATTATCAGTTAATTATATCCATTGGGATTTATCGCTTGCCCAGGTTTTCACTTTAGTATCAACAGAACATTTTCATTAAACATTTTTATTTATTTTCTTAGTCACTTGAAGAGAATCTCTTAGTTTTTATTTTTCACTCTTACTAAAATACCATTACCCTCATTTTTTTTTTTTTTTTCATATGTTGGTCAGGGCCCCTGCAGGAAAGATGGAATACTAAAGACTGGAAAGAAGGTTGAACAAATGGATCATTTACATAGATCTAGGTGAGGAAAACCACTAGGTATCATACAAAACTTCATATTAGAAATACTGGCACTGGAGGTAATCTAGGCTGAAGGATTAAGACGGTTAGTTCTTACAACCTGAAAGGAGAGTGTCCTTTGGAAAGAGTTCTGCAGGTAGGGCACTGTGAGAATATCTTGAGTTCACAATTCTTTCTCTGACTTCCTCATGGCACCCAGTTAACCAAAGCCAAAATGTGCAAGGGAGTTCATTGAGGTCGTTGATATTGAGAATCTTTAGAAACCAAGGTGAAGGATGATATGGGGTTAATCTGAATCATAGCACACATACCTTAAGAATTTTTCTAATCCGCCACTTTTCTCAAGGGCAAAGCAGTATTCCTAGAAGCTGTAAATATCAACTGAAGTATATTGACTCATTATGTTGTGAATCCTCATTGCCTAGATGTAAGATGATTAACATTATGCATTGAAAAACTCATAATATGCATTTTATTGTCAAAACATTTCTGATTTCTCTGAGAATCTCAGGAGCAACTGCTACTGAATAACCTGTCTAACCTGCCAGCAAAAGTCAGTGTTGAAATCCTGATATCATACAAGCCCCTCAAAAAGGCCCATTGGTCACTTGGTGTTGGATTGATTAGCAGCCATTAATCTTTACTAGAATCAGCACATATACAGCTACCAATTTGCTTTTTCTACCTTTGGGGCCTTGGCCAGCACAACTATCCAAGGATTTACAAGGTGATAGATTCACTGGCACAGTGTTGCTTAATATTGCCCCAAAGCCAGGGACCCACTAAACTTTGAAGGAGGTGTGGCAATGAGCACAGGCCTGTGGGATCTTACCACAGCATCATCTAAAAGTTATTTGACATGTACCTGTTTGAAAGCATTGTTGAGGTGAAAGATTTGAGGTGTTACCCTGCAAGGATAAGTTACTGTCCTCCAAGATGAGGTATGCATCCCATAACCAAAGCTATTATTTCAGGCTGTGTCCTTTAAAGATAGAATTTATGGATGAGAATGCCAAAGTATAAAAATAGAAGTGGCACAACTTCTCATATGTCCCTATTGGGAAATTTCTGCTTTCTGTCCTCCAATTTTAGGCTCTATGATCTAGAGGTCCTTTCTGCCAGGGATGGAATGCTCACACCAGAAGACACAAGGAAATTGTTGTTGAACTTCAAGGTGTGGCTATCACTAGGTAATTTTCAAGGCCACACTGGCATGGTAGTTGATACCAATTATCAAGATGTTGAAGAACTGCTATTATGCATTGGATGCAGGGAAGAACCTACCCCATAGACAGGAGTTGGCAAACTTTTTTTGTGGAAAGAAGCATCGAATACATATGGAGCATATGTTGTTTGTTACAGCTACTCAACTCTGTCTTCAGGTGTGAAAACAGCTGTTGAAACTTCATGACTATGTTCTAATAAAACTTTATTTACAAAATCAGTAGTGGGCAGGATTCAGCTATGGAATAGAGTTTACTTTCTGCTCATTTCTTTATGCTTAAATATGTTGTTAAATAAGCACTTGCAGTCACCAAGACTTGAGAAAGGCACGGTAGCCAGGGTGTAGAGCCCTTAGGAATGAGGGTTGTGTCACACCACCAGAGATGTCTACAAATCAGGCATGGTGCTAGTTGAAGATGAGGGAAAAACCTGAATAAATATTTGAGGGATGAGAAGAAAAGAACTTGTGACCTCCAGTTCAGTTGCGGTGATAGACTACAGTTTGTCCTATTAATTTTTATCTTTTTTCCTTTCTCCAAAGAAAGAGGAAAACAAGAATGCTGTAGGTGTTGTTCCCAGAAGAGTTCAATTTGTTACATGATGTAACAGAAGAAATGGACTGTAGCAGATGTTGCAGTCCACTGCTCTGGTACCTTCTTGGAACAGAGATTCTCATTCCCCAACACAGAATTGTTGGCTGCTGATGACTTGTTTCTGAATTGTTTGGGAATTGTCCTTGGCCAAAAAGAGCTACTTTATACAAGATTATGTACCCCTTTCAGTAACTGAATAATGTATATGTTGGAAAGTTTACAAAGACGTTTGTCATGATTACATATCTTTGTCATGATTATATATCTTTTTCATGATTTAGGATAATTCTAAAGAATCATGCTAGCTCCAGAGCTACCATAGGGTTGATTGAGTTCTCACTTGCAATACATTATGTTCTTCCTTTTTGCTTGCTTATTTATTTATTTTTACTTTAATTTTAGATTTGGGGGGAATACATACATGTTTGTTACATGGACACATTGTGTAGTGGTGGGATGGGTTCTCAGGTGGCTCATTCCCCAGATAGTGAGCATTGCACCTAGTAATTTTTGAACCCTAGTGTCCTTCCCTACCTTCTCTCTTTTTGGTGTCTCCAGTGTCCATTATTTCCATCTTTGTGGGCATTTAGCTCCTGCATGTAAGGGAGAACACATGGTATTTGGTTTTATGCTTCTGAGTCAGTTCACTTAGTATCATGAGCTCTAGTTCCATCCATGTTGCTGCAAAAGATATGATTTCTTTTTTTTATGGCTATGTGGTATTCTATATCACATTTTCTTTATCCAGTCAATTGTTGGAGAGCACTAAGATTGGTCCCATGATTTTACTATTGTGGATAGTACTGCAATGAACATACAAGTATAGGTCTCTTTTTTATATGTTGAATTCATTTCCTCTGGCTAGATCCTTAATAGTGGAATTGCTGGGTTAAAACGTAATACAATTTTCAGTTCTTTGCGAAATCTCCATACTGTTTTCCATAGATGTAGAACTAGTTTACAATCCCAACAGTGAATGAACATTCCCTTTTCTCTGCAACTGTACCAATATCTGCTGTTCTTTGACTTTCTAATAATAGTCCCTCTGACTGGTGCGAGGTGATATTTCATTGTGACTTTAATTTGCATATCTGATGATCAGCAATGTTGAACATTTTTCATATGTTTTTTGACCACTTGTGTGCTTTTGAAAAGTGTCTCTTTATGTCCTTTGCCCACTTTTTGATGGTTATTTGTTTTTATTCTGAGTTCCTTTAGTTTCTGTGGTATCAGTTGTTCCGACTGAATTTGTTTGAGCCTTCTCCCTTTTTTCTTGGTTAGTCTAGCTAGTGGTCTGTCAATTTTGTTTATCTTTTCAAAGAACCAGCTTTCTGATCCATTGATACTTTGCATCTTTTTTTTTTGTTCTCAATCTCATTTACTTTTGCTCTGATCTTCATTATTTCTTTTCTTCTGCTGGCTTTAGGTTTAGATTGTTCTTGTGTTTCTAATTCTTTGAGGTTCAATGTTAAGCTGTTGATTTCCAATATCTCTGTCAGTTTGATGAAGGCGTTGAATGTTGTAAGCTTTCCTCTCTGGACTGATTTTTCTGTGTCCTGAGGTTTTGGTAGGTTATGTCACTATTTTAACTATTTCAACAATTTTTTTGATTTCTGATTGAATTTCATTGTTTACCCAAGGTTTATTCAAGAGCAACTTGTTCAGTTTCCATTTAGTGGTGTAGTTTTGAGAACTCCTATTATTGATTTCCAATTTTATTACACTGTGGTCTGAGAATATGTTTGGTATAATTTTGATGTTTTTAAATTTATTGATACTTGCTTTATAGCTAAGTATATGGTCTATTTTGGAAAATGTTCCATGTGGAGATGAGAAGAATGTATATTTGTCAATCATTGGGTAAAAAGTTCTATAGATGTCTGTTAGGTGCCTTTGCTCTGTAGTCCAGTTTAATTCCAGTGTTTCTTTGATCAATTTCTGCTTTGGTGATTTGTCCAGTGATGTCATTGGGGTGTTGAAGTCACCTACCATTATGGTATTGTTATCGATATGTTTTCTAAGGTCAAGTAGTGTTTGCTCCATGAATTTGGGTGCTCTCATGATTGATGTATGTATATTTAAGATAGTTAAATATTCTTGCTTAATTGTACCCTTTATTATGACATAATGCCCATCTTTTTCATTTTTTTATACCATTTTTGTTTTAAAATCTGAATTATCTGATTTGAGGATGGCTACTCTGCTCATTTTTGTTTTCCATTCACCTGATATATCTGTTTCCATCCATTTACTTTGTGTCTGGTCTTTGTCCAGTAAGTGGGTATCTTGTAGGCAGTGTATGGTTGGATCTTGGTTTTTCATCTAGTTTGTCACCTGGATTCTTTTAAGTGGGGCATTTGGACCATTTATGTTCAAGGTTAATATTGATATGTGAAGCTTTGTTTCTCTCATAGTTTTGTGAGTTAGCTGATTTGGGGATTCAAATGTATACTTGCTTTATAGGCTCTGTGAGCTTTTAACTTATGTGATCTTTGTGATAGTGAGAGTTGTTTCATTTTCAAGTTTAAAACTCCATTGGGCATCTCTTGAAGAGCTTATTTAGTGGCAACACATTCCCTTAGTGTTCGTCAAGGAAAGATTTTATTTCTTTTGTGTTTATAAAACTTATTTTGGTTGAATATAAGATTCTCGACTGGCATTTTTTTTCATTAAGTAGGCTGAAAATAGTGCCCCATTCTCTTTGGCTTGTAGAGTTTCTGTGAGAAGTCTGCTGTTAGTCTAAGGTTCTTTTCTTTGTAAGTGATTTGGCACTTCTCTCTTACTGCTCTTAGGATATTTTCTTTTACACTGACTTTGGAAAATCTGACGCTGACATCCTTTTGTGAGGTTCTTGTAATGTATCTTGTAGAAGTTATTTTGGCTTCTTGTATCTGGATATCTAAGTCTCTCTTAAGACCAAGGGAGTTATCTTGAATTATTTTTTTGGATATATTTTTAATACTTTTTCCTTTAGTTTCTTCTCCCTCTGGAATGCCTATGACCTATATGTTTGTTTGCTATACATAGTCACATTTTTCTTCTAGGCTTTGCTCATTCTTCTTTATTCTTTTTTCTTTATGTTTGCCTGACTGGGTTAGTTTGAAGATATTATTTTAGATTTATTTTTCTACTTTGTCTAGCCTACTGCTATAGCTTTGTATTGTGTTTTGTATCTCCACCCTTGCCTTTTTAGTTGTTTTTTTTTTAATGTTGTCAATCTCTCCTTTTACCTCCTGAATTGTTCTGTTAATTTCTTTGTGTTGACAATCAGCCTTATCTTGCATATCAGTGACCTTCTTTAAAATCAGCATTCTAAGGTCATTATATGACATTTCAGAGATTTAATTTTGGTTAGGTTCTGTAGTTGAATAATTGGTGTGCCCCTTTGGAGGGGTAACACTCTGTTTTTTCATACTTTCAGAGTTGTTTCTCCAGTTCTTTCTCATCTGGATAAAATATGGCAGCTAATCTGTGTGAGCTCCTTTCTATAGGTAGCCTGTATATGTAAGCTTTCCCACGTGTTGATAGTAATGGCAATGTAGTGGAGGTGTGGGCTGGCTCACTCGCTCTTGTGAGACTGGGGTGGCAGGGCTCTCAGGATGCTTAACTTGCTCCTGGGCAGTGTGTGATGATGTCAGCAGATTACCTGTTGTGATGTGTCCTTAAACTCCAGGCCAGGAGGTGATGCCTATGGGTAAAAACTAGGTACTGTCAATATAGATGAATATTTACTTCATCCTTGTTTACTGGAAGATACGCTCTGTTGTCTCAGCAGTGAGCTGGTCTGCGGAGTACACAGTCTGAGCTCCCAATTCAATGCTGGAGAGGGGAGAAACAAGATGGATGGGGATAAACCAAGTTGTTCCACTGATGTCAGGCACCAAGCATTTAAAATCTAGTGAGTGGCCTCTGAGTGCCCAGAAGAGTGTCTCAGTGAGATGTTAGAGGACTTTTGCTGTCTCAAGTTCTCTGCTCAGGAAGGAAAGGATGACCAAAACTCCTATTCTAGAAGAATGGAGGCTCCAGATACCTGGTGATATGTCTGAGCATTGAGCACAGACAACACCACAACACCAAGGGCTCTACCTCTAAGGGGAAGGGTGGCTCAGGTTCCTACTTCAGGTGATTGGATCTGTTAGGCCATGGAGCACAGAGGGCTTCTTTATACAAGGATCACTGCCCAGGAAGGGAGAGGCAGCTTAGCCTATTAATTCGGGCATGTAGAAATGGAAACTGCCTGATCCTTGGTACTCATGAGGGCACACTTCCCTGACAGACCAGAGGGGCAAGGCTGTGGCCCTCCACAATGACATGTGTAGCCTGATTCTTGGCCATGTAATTGACCTTGGCTTCAGGCCTCATTACTGAGGAGAAACCACAGGATCATGGACTCTCTTACTCCTCAGACTACTGATTCAAGTGCAGAGGGGTGAGGTCTGTCCTGTAACTTAGATGGCTTTCCTTATGTAGGAGTGGGGGGGCCTTCATTTTCTTCAGTATTACTGGGGCATGCTACCCCCACTAGTCTGGGAGGAAAGCTGGGACTCTTCGCTCACCAAAGAGTTCTAGGTTGCGAAACTGGTATTGGCCACAGAACCCACTGTTCATGAAAAGCCATGGCTATAGCAACTCTTCTTCTGCTCTGGATGCAGATCCTGAGAGTGGAAGTGGGAGAGGACTGCTAGATTGTTGTCACTTAGTCAGTTATTCTGGGTGTTCCTCGGTATTGGTGAGGCCCCTTGTCATAACTGCCTAGGGGGCAAAGCAGGGTGTGATGCCCAGGCAGTGATACACAGAGGCCAATTCTGGTCACAGATCTGACTCTGGCAGCCTGTCTTCTTTCTGGAAGGGAAACGTGGTTGGGTTGGGGGGTCTCTTGCTGCTCTTAGCCTGTGGTTGGGATTAACCCAGGTCTGACTCCAAACCCTGATCTCCATACTCCCTCATTTGCCCACCTCTGGCTGTGGGTGCCTTCTCCTCTGTTCCAGAGCAAGCAGCCTTATCTCTGGGCAGAAATTGAACTGCTTGCAGTGATCACTGTTGCTGAGACACCGGACTCGGGTCAAAAATGGTGTCTTCTTTACCAAGATGGATTTGTGAGAACATGATGACTTTACTGGGTATTTTTTCCTCTCACCAACTCTTGCCCTCCTCCGAGAAAGCTCTAGAGACCCAGAGAAATAGGATGCTTTCTTGTGGCCTGGGTTAAGAAGATCTCTGATTGGAATGTGTATCTCAGAGGGGAGTTTTCAGTCCCATCCCATCATTTGCAGGGTCACACTCACTTTTCTCAATTAAGCACCATTGCGGGAGATATTCTCTCTTCTCCCTGAGATCTGAGATGTCCTTTGTTGTTCTGATGAATTTTGGTTTTCCTTCTTGAATTGAGGTTCACTGTGTTGGTCTTTCCACAATATTTCACATTTCTAAATGGTGAGGCACACTTGAAAGCCAACTGCCATCTTGGAAAAAACAAAACAAAAATGTAATGTATTACATTTTAACTTCTTTTGAACAATTCTTTCTATTGTCTTATACAAATCTTGCTCCAAGAATCTTTCACAGTACAATTCCTACAGGCATATCTTTGCTCAGAACTTGATTCTTGGTGTAGCATATTTAAAACAGGGATGAATGTTGAAATGGATTTTAGTGGAGGTAGCCATACTCCTAGGTTTTGGACCTAAATCACTGAGACTGTACTGACACCATTCATAGACAGAGGAAGCTCAATAAGAAGGTGACATTTGGAAACGATAAATTTATCTCTCTAATTAGCCATTCAATAGTTTATATTCAATGGGAATTTTAAATCTAGAATTTTTAATTCAGAAGGCTATTTAAGATTTATTCTACCTTGGATAAGTCATTCAAATCCAAAAAGCCTGTAGCAGTATTTCTCTCAGAGTGAGTTTCCAAAATGGAAGTTCAAAGTGCTTTATATATAGTTTTCATCATATATATTACAGCATTTTAAAAAACATTTATTAACAATTAATGCAAACCCCTATGTGCCAGGTATTATTGTAGGCTCTTGACGTAAAACTTGAATGAAGCAGAAAATAATTCTTTCTATCTTGAAATTTAGATTCTAGTGGAAGAGCAGATATTAAACACAATAATTTATAAAAATATTTTATATTAGCTGGTGATAAATACCAAAGCAAAAAAGTAAAGCAGGAAAGAGAATAGGGAGAGCCAGAGCTCTCTATAAAGCTTTATAGAGTAGTCATATAGAGGCGAATAATTAATTTATGTGGATACCTAGAGAAAGAGTGTTCTAGATATATAGACCAGTAAGTGCAAAGTTTCTAAAGTAAGTATATGCCTGGCCTATTTGAGGAAAAGCAGGGAGGTAAGTGTACATCTCTGAATGTAATCAACTGAATAATGGCCCCCAGAGAGCCTTTATTCTAATCTTTTGAACCTATGAATATGATGACTTACATGGCAAAGAAGACTTTGTAGATGTGATTAGGTTGAGGATCTTGAGACAGGAAGATTTTCCCGAAATAGCCTGTGTGGGTCTGTTGCATCCACAGGGGGTTTTATACAAGGAATTCAAAAGGACTCAGAAAAGATGAAGTGATGATGGAAGCAGAGATTGGAGTGATGCACTCTGAGGATAAAAGAATAACTGATACAAAAACAAGAATACACGTGGCCATAAGAAACTGCAAATGCAAGGAAATTGATTCTTTCTGTAAAGTTTTTAGAAAGAGCTATTTCAATTGGCATCTTGATGTTAGCCAAGTGAAACTGATTTTAGACTTCTGATCTCCAGATCTGTAGGAAAACGCACTTTAAGTCACTAAGTTTGTGATAATTTATTTAAGTGACAAGAAGAAATTAACACATTGACTAAGATTGAAAATGAGGAATAAAGTATGACAAATAGTTTGGGTAGCATGTCACAGATTATAGAGGGTTTTATAAGACAATGTGAGGACTAAGAAATTTGGCTTTTACTCTGATATAAAAAGTTCCTGCAAGATTTGAGGAGTGATGTAATGTAATCTACCCTGTGTTTGAAATAAAGCACTGATTGTTTTGATAGAAATAGCTTGAATGGAGTACTCTAAGTAGTAGATTGATTATTTAGGAATATAAATATATATAGGTTGGAAAAAAGTTGCCTTGGTTTGAAGTGGTAATGTGTAATAGCAGATGTGGTGAGAGGTGATCAAATTTTGGATAGATTTTTGAAGTTTAGACTTGTAGGATTTGCTGACATATTACTTGTGGGACATGAGAGAAATATAAAGTCAGATATAACCAATGTTCTTGGTCTGAGCAGTTGTAAAAATGGAATTTCCATGAAGGTGGGGAAAATTGCAAGCTCAAATTTGAGCAATGAAAGTTCTGAATGTCTGTTAAAAATCCAAAGGAAGATATTAGGAACTTTATTGGGTATATAAGCCTAGATATTGGGAAATATAATAGAGCTGGAGATGAAAACTTGTGAGTCAGTAACAAGTAAGACTTAAGGAAGGCAAGAACCATTGCAAAGTCATCAAGAGAGTTAAAGTAGATAAAAATGAGAAGTGAGGACAGAGTCCTCGAGTGACTAATATAAAGATCAGGAAGATAAGGTGCCACTAAAGGGTGACCACAGTGAACAGAAGAGATTGTGCAAAGTAAGTTATTCTGGAAACTAAATGAAGAAAGTATTTTCAGAAGGAGAGACACACTAATTAAATCACATGTAGTTGGGGGTGACCTAAAATAAGGAATAATAATTGACTGGGTTTAGAAATGTTGAAATCATAGGGAGCTTTGGTAGAAACAGTTAATTGATGAGTGGGAAGGAAAATTTACTGAAATGAGTTTTAAATATAATAGGGAAAGAGACATCATAAATATGTGGTTATTTTAAAAAATTCTGTACAAAATGTAAAATTAATGCAAACAAGAATGAAGATTGCTGAAGCAAATTCAACCCCACTAGTATGGAGCATGAAGTGCTATCATGGGAACACAAAAGGGACCTTAGCTCACATTTATTTCTATGTTTTACAATGTCTTACAAGTACTTTTTGTATAGTAGATATACATACATATTTTTCAATTTATTTTATTTTTTTGTCAGAATCTCACATTGTCACTCAGGTTGTAGTGCAGTGACATGATCACAGTTCACTGCAGCTTCAACCTCCTAAGCTTAGGTGATCCTTCCACCTCAACCTAATGAATAGCTAGTATTACAGGGGCTCACCACCATGCCCGGCTAATTTTGCTATTTTTTTTTTGTAGAGGTGAGAACTCACTATGTTGTCCAGGCTGGTCTCAAACTCCTGTACTCAAGTGATGCTCCTGCTTCGGTCTCTCAAAATGCTAGGATTACAGGTGTGAGCCATTGTGCCCAGCCCTTTAATAATTTTTGAATAGATTGATTTAATACATCTAGTGCTAATCAAAAATTAAAATTTTATTTATTGTGGAATGTCATCATAATTTTATAAATATCTTTTTTTTTTTTTAGTTGGAGTCTCACTCCCTTGCCCAGGCTGATGTGCAGTGGCACACTCAATGCCACCCCAGCGTCGACCTGCTGGGTTCAGGCGATCCTTCCACCTCAGCCTTCCAAGTAGCTGGAACTACAGATGCACGCTACCACACCCGGCTAATTTTTTAAAAATTTATTGTAGAGACGAGGTCTCGCCAAGTTACCCGGGCTTGTCTCGAACCTGCAGGTCAGGCAATCCACTTGCCTCAGCCTCCCAAAGTACTGGGATTACAGGCTGAGCCACCGAGCCCGGCCGAATGTCATGGTTTTTAAGGGCTATTTTGATCTTGGATTTTCCCCTACTCCATCATATAGCCATTGAAGGGAAAGTATATCACTTAGTCACTGTGTTCATTATCAGCGAAATGCCTCTCAACCCCAAATCCACCCTTCTGTATCTTTTGGATATTGTAAACGTCTCTTCAGCTGGCATGATGCAAAACATTGTCAGCATAAGCCAGTGGAGGAACACTGCAGGGGGAAGAAGCTCCTATTCTCTTTCGCAGCTTTTCCCCTCTTGCTACTGGTGATGCTGGGCCATGACATCTTTCCCTGCACCCCAAGGGGTGACTTCCTAGTGAGATTCTGCAGCCTCTGGAGGGTAGATTTTCAGCAAGTCTTGCCATTATCCTTCTGTTTAGGTATTTCCCTTATATGTCAGTCAACTTCCCAGGAACTTCACTAGTACCCCAGCAAGCAGACTTCTGCTCACTGTCCTTGCCTGTGGAATCACACTGACTCCATCACCTGGTGGGTCACAGACACACCCTCTCCAACACGACTTGAACATTACTTAGGCTGCGTGTATCCTCTTCCACGTTCATTTCTTTTATGGTTGTTCTATTTGTAGTTCATCTATTCATTAGCATTGTCTTATATTTATGGTTCATCTATTCATTAACATTGTCTTTACTAAATCTATGGTTCATCTAGTAATTAGCATTGTCTTTACCCTTTGTTAGTTAATTCCCTATGACAATGAGCAAATTCATCTTTATATTTTGTTTTCTGTGTTGGAATTATTTGTATGTTGTTGTTTCCTTCTAACTTGATTTTTCCTAGACAGTCACTTGATAATAAGAAGGTAATAATCCCACTAGAGAGTTTTAAGAACTTGCTAGTCATTTTTATTAAACAACATCTTCAAGACTGAATAGCTTGGTGCTGGATGAAGAAGTAGAGAAAACCTCTTAATATTTTATGAAGTTAAATTTCCTTTTACGATGTTTTATTTTCAAGCAGTTATGACATAATTATAAGAGGCAAAATGCAGGAGAAACAACGAATTGGGAAGCAGATCTGTAAGTGGATGCCAGTTTTTACATGAACTCAGTTAATGATCCCAGAGAAGACAATTCTGTATTTTGAGACTTCATTTCTGCAACTCTAAGAGGGAGAATTGGATCAGGTAGTTTTAAATTTGCTTAACTTTTGCATGAAAGAGTATCCATTGGAGCTAGACATGGCTTTGCTTATGTGTTGAGGTAAATTACTAGATCTCTCTAATCCTCCACTACCCATGTGAAACTGAAAAGAAAAATACAAACCAGAAAGCTTTCCTGAGGAATTTAATGATGTGTAAATTAATGGTGACACCATATTTTTGGATTAGAAGAAACAATATGGTTAAGCTGTCAATTCTTCGCCCAAATGATTTATACATTAATGTAATCCAAAATGAAAATTTCAGCAGGCATTTTTTGGGTAAAATTAAAAGCATGACAAAATTGGAAAATTTACACTAGTTGATTTTAAGAGTTTGTTTAAAGCAACAGTAGTCAAGACAATACAACATAGATAGTTGTTACAAGACATATATTTGCATAAAATGGATGAATAAATTAGTAGAATAAAACAGATTCCAGATATTGATCTACACATAGTCAATTGATTTGTGAAAAAGGAGCGATGGTAGCATCATGCAAAAAGAAAGTCATCAACAAATAAAACAAACAATTATTTATTTCTATGAAAAAACAAAGGAGAACTGACACTCCACATACAAAATTTAATCTGGTTGGATCATTGATCTAAAAGTAAAAGCTATCTACAAATCAAAATTAGGATGGCAGACAATTAATATGAAATGAACAAAACATTTACATCATTAGCAGAAGAAAGCATAGAAATGAACAAGAACATATGTAAAAGTAATCATCATCATTAGTTACCAAAATGGACTCTATAGTTTTACTGAAAGTGAGGACTCCTCAAGTGGTAGAAGTTAAACTGTAGCACCTAATTTTCAGAGACAAGGAGGCTTGTGGTTGTTCTAATGTGCAGGAAAGCCAAGTTTCACCTAAAGAGATTGTTGATATTGTTTTACTAATCACGCTGCCTCTAGGACCAAAATAGGCAACCTAGTGCATTCTTCTTGATTTGTGTAAGAAAAATAGCTTTAGTTGTTGTGAACAGAAGTTTGACTTGAATAAATTCAATAGTCAAGTCCCTTCAAACAATTTTCAGATTTAAGCCAGTTCACAAACATAGAGCTCTGTGTGTGTGCATGTGTGTGTGTGTGTGTGTGTGTGTGTGTGTGTGTGTTTGTGTGTGTCTGTGCTTTTAATCTTTTACGTTGGAAATATTATTTATTTATTTTTGAGTCAAATAAAAATTGTATGTACTTATGGTATACAACATGGTGATTTAATATATGTTTATTCTAGGAGTGGTGGCTCAAACCTATAATCCCAGCACTTTGGGAGGCCAAGGCGAGAGGATTGCCTGAGCCCAGGGGTTCAAAACCGGTCTGGTCAACTTGGTGAGACCTCGTCTCTACAATAAATAAAAAAATTAGCCAGGCGTGATGGCATGCGTCTGTAATTCCAGCTACTTGGAAGACTGAGGTGGCAGGATCGCCTGAGTCCAGCAGGCCGAGGCTGCAGTGACTGTAAGCGTGCCACTGCACTCTGGCCTGAGTGATAGAGTGAGACACCAACTAAAAAAAAATTATATATATATTATGTATATATATATTATATATAATATATATATGCATTGTGGAGCCAGAGCTTCAAAATATATTGTCATGTCGCCAAAAATGTATATTGAAATTATTTTCCTAACTTTAAAAAATATATATATCTTATTTTAAAGATGTGGGGTACAATTCAGGATTAGGTATACAAGTAGACATCATACAGGTAAAGTTTGGGCCTCCCTTTGGCCCCCACTTTGCCTGGTTTGAGATCAGGTACGCTTACTGATTTTCTGTGCTCCCCCCGCCCCACCCCAGTAGTATCCGGGGACCTACAGTCACCAGGGTGACTGTGAAGTAAGGGAGGGAATAGACGTCGTAACTCTCTAGGATTGCTTGAAATGGACTCTATAGTGACTCTAGTTTCTGAAAAGTCCAATCGTCAGCCTGTTGGATTAAGGGTATAGTATATGACAAATGAGTAACTAATGAACTTTGTTCTGAATTTCACCTTAAATTGGGCCTATTTATTTCCTAATCCTGCTTTCCTGGTTTCTGAAAGCATTGTTTACTAGAAACATACTCAGCAAGGAGCAGAATTCCTATACTGGTTCTTGGACAAGTGGAGAAAGAGAGTAAGATATTACAGAACCAGTAAAATGGAAAGCACTAGAGGTACCACTACCTACAGGACTAGATAAACAAAAGCAATATGCATTGCATCAGTGGCACTTGCAAGGATGTGAAGAACGCAGAGATGGTGACTTGTACAATATTCTTATTCTAATTATGTGGTCTATGCACAAAGGAGACGGACCTTGGAGGATGACAATGAATTATTATCCACTGGATCATGTAGCAAATTCAATTTCAAATGCTACTCTAGATGTGTTTTCTTTACTAGAGCACACCAACACAGTTTTTGGCATCCAGTGTGCAATTATTGATCTGGAGAACTCTTTTTCCCCTTCTATAACCTTTAGTAAGTGCTGCCAACAGTGGGCTTTAAATTTCCATAGCCATTCACTAGCCCACTTCATAACTATTCCAGTTCCATATCCCTCTGTCATTATCTAATCAGAAAAGACCTCGATTGCCTCTCCATTCTCTAAATAATATGCTAGTCTATTATATTGATAATATCATGTAATTGGACCTGTTGATCAGGAAGTAGTTCTGTGTCTTGGTAAATATAACTAGGAATATGTATTAATACTTTTATAAGACATGTATGGGCCAGGAGAAAGAAAATTGCTCATCTTTACACTATCTTTACATTATGCAAAAAATTGATGCCAGTCTAGCAAGGATCTTTCATCATCTTTCTTCTCCTATCACCAAACTTGGAAATGTAGCATCCTTGGAATTGAGTATTCATGAAAATTTGTTTTTTGGTGCTTCCAAACCACAAGATTCATTTATTACTATTCAAGTATTTTTTATAAATCAATAGACGAGAAGCATATGTACTTATTCTTTAAGCAGAAAGAGTTATATATATTACATATTAGGCCACTAATAATCTTTAATAGTATCAAGTTGAGATTTATTAGTTGTTGTCTCAATGTTGATTGCAAAGAGATGAGTTTCATCCTATTTGGGACACCCACATATGGAAATAAAAAATATGCAAGTATCTTAAAATGATATTTTCCAAAATCTCTTCTACTGTCTCCATCTAGAAGTACATTCTGTTTATAATATTTTGAGTATATTTCCAAATACTTTAATACATTTTTACTTAATTAAATAATAATTGGCATTTATACTATTATTGTGTCAATGTTGTTCAAAGTAGAAGGAAGTATGTACTGTGATTTTATCTACTTTTTTGCTCAACTTTTTCTTTCATTGACAATTTTTTTTCTTTGAACTTACTTAATGCTGTGTACCTAGTTACATTTATAATATAAAATCTGCATATGTCTTGTGATGACTAATTTTAGATGTCAACCTCATTGAATTAAGAGATAGGTACCCAGGTAGCTGCAAAAGCATTATTCTGGGAGTGTCTATGAGGGTATTTCTGTAAGCAATTGCCATGTGAGTTGGTGAACTGAGTAAAGATCTACCCTCACCCAATGTTGAGAGGATCCATCCAATGAGCCAAGGTCTAAACAGAGCAAAAAGGTAAAAGAAAAGGCAAATTAATTCTGTCTCTTGCTTCTGGAACTCAGATCCCCTTCTCTCGCTCTTGAACATCAGAACTCCAGATTCTTCAGCTTTGGACGCCGTGATTTGCAACAGCAGCACCCCAAGTTATTGGGGCTTCAGCCTCCAATGAATAGGGACTGAGAGTTACACCATCAACTTGATTGGTTGTGAGGCTTTCAGACACGGACTGAGCCACAGCACAGGTTTCCCTGGCTCTCCAACTTACAGAAGACCTATCAAGGGACTTCTCAATCTCCATAATTGTGTTAGCCAATTCCCCTAATAAAAGCCCTCTCATATTGTTCTCTATATCTTATTGGTTCTGTGTCTGGAGTACCCCAACTAATCCATGTCTAATTTTGCTTTTTCCCTTATATACACTCAAACGTAGAGGATAATCTGTCAAAGTCATTTTCTCTTTTGGTAATTTTCTCCTTGGAACAATCTATTCTCTTATCCACATCTACTCTGATTTCTCCTTAGGAATGCTGTAAAGTTGTTATACTGAATCTCCTTGTTGCCACTTTTCTTTGTTAAATTCTTTCTTCGCTAGATTATCAATTTTCAACTGATTTGTAATGTGACATGCATAAAAATAAATATTTTGCATTCTTAAGTGACTTAGTCATTATTATTTTCTCAACTTTTTGAGCACAAATTTATAGAAGGCACCTAGGAGTCCAATAACTCTCTATGATAGTTTAATATCAATGTCTCTATTTTCAGACTCTAAGCTCATCTACACTTTCCTTGGATTTCAACACTTCTAAAAGGCATATCGTCTTGCATTTCCTCAGTGCTGGCCTTTAATGTACTTTAGGTTTCTTGTCTCTGAAAAGCTTATTATTTTATCAGCTATTACCTTCTAATTATTTGCTGGTATCTTTTGTTCACTGCTATTTTGATCCCACTTTTTTCCGAAGATTTATGTTTTGTGATCTTTACTATCAATCTAGAAGGAATTTTAGAGTAACACAATATGTATGGGTGGCTGTGTATATAGAAATTTTTATTTAATTTCTGTACATTCTCTGCTAACCTTCATAAAATTATCAAGGTAAATATTTCTCTGTCATCATACTTGTTCTTCCTGTTCTTTATGTTTTCCTTTATCATCAAACATTTTTTGTGAAACAAGTATTATATCATATGCTGAGGATAAAAATTTGTGTATAAAATTATATTGCCTAAAAAGTGCAAAGTGTATTGGGAAGTCTGTGGTGAGGAGGGACATTTGAAATTTCTATAAGAACGTTAAGTAATTTTATATTTAGAACACTTAAAAGGAATATTATTCATAATAGAAACAACAGACAGTAAAGTTTGGCAGAATATTCTCATATGATTGAGAGAAGTAGAGTAATAATTTGAGACTGAAGTTTTCGTTACAGCTGTAAGAATATCTAGGCATTATTAGAGGAGGGCAAAGATATTTAACTTATTACAAAGAAGGTAGATAACACGTTGGTGAAAAATGCTACACACAATGTGCAAGTTCTAAAAAAAAATCACTTTCTTGTTCCTCTCCCTAAATAGCTTATAATGATGCTTAATTATCTTGGCTGAGTAAAGAGTTCTTGGTCTAAAATTGTCTTGTCTCAGGATTCCTGTGATGTGATGTCTGGTTCTTGCTACTCTTACTACTAATCACAGACTGTTTTAGTTTTTGGCTATTAACTCCCAAATAGCTGCCTGACAGACATTTTTTGTTTCAGTAACATAGGTGAACCATGTTTTTTTTAATTCTTTTTGGGTGCTGGCTTTCTCAACAGATTCAGTGTTCTCAGTGGACTTTGGCAATGAAAAAGATGTTTAAAAACTACTTCACAAGGAAAGCTCTTTCTTTTCTATAGTACATACTCGGTTAATCCCCTAGAGCAAAATGCCATGCCCTTCTCTCAATACCATTTAATATTCCATGAAGAAGAGTCTCCCAGGCTATTACTCTCTAGTTATTTCATGCCTAATAGCATGAAAGACACATTCAGTAAGAGTTTTCTAATTTCTAATAATATTTCTAATAAAATTAGTTTACAGAATGTGATTTATGTTAAAGAGTAAACTAAGAAAGTAATGCAAGATAAAGGCAATATTTACTGTGACTGAACAGAGGCTAACCATTTTTTGCTTATTATTTTTATTGAAAAATAAACTGAAAAAGATAATCCAGTCATTATTGAACTGAGTTTTACTTTTGTTTGTGACTGCTATACTTAGGTTTAAACAATTCAGATTGTCTTATGTTTCAATAAAGCCAAATACACACACACACACACACACACACACACACACTTACACACACAAGTCCGTATATATTCATATACCTTTATATGTGTATGTTTGCATATATAGGAGGTGCCAAAAATGTATATGCATTTTAAGTATGACTTTTACTCAAAAGTTTTTGTTAATCGAATGAATGCTAGTGTCATGCAACAGGCAGGATAATTAAAGGAAATGGTGGAAGCATGGTTGAGCACACTTCATACTATCCATTGCTACCATAATGTAATTCAATTTCAAAAGTAATACATAGATGACATCTCTTAAAATTTGTGTACATTTTTGGCAACCCCTGTATTTATACACAATTTGCTTTGGTAACTCAAACATTTAATGCTCTTTTTCATAGGCAGTAACTTACTTTTACTTTAATTTGAGTTGCATTATATTTTTAATACACTTAACTGGATTAAAAAATATGTGAACTCTACCCATTATTTATTTTTATTAGAATATACTCTAGGCAACTGTTTTCTAAGGAAGCTTGTTGGTACCTAAGCCATTTATAAATTGGGTAGAATCTACAATTCTATAATGAGAAAGAAGATTTGGAGTTATTTAGCATTAATCACATATTTCCATTTTAATGACTATGGAACATCCTTGTGTTTTATAATTTGTGTTCTCATGAGAAATATTTTTTTCCTATTTATGAAATCACATGAGGCCTGGTTTGTTTTAACTTATGTAATAATTAACATTTATGTTCACAATATATTAAAACTTGGTTTGAGGAGGTCAATCTAAAAATTAATGGTACCTAAGAAATTAAAAATTAAGTGAAAATCTTCACCTGAAAGTTTTTTAGCAATAATATATATAGATCTTTCATAATGAAGAAAGGTCTACAACATATAACATACATGTGATTAGTTAAGAAATAAACAATGTATTTCAACTTTATCTTTCAATGTGTGCTATATTATTAAATAAAAAATCATTACTAAATAGTTTAAAATTATTCTCTGATTAACTCAATTTATTCAGAATCCATGCTTTAAGGAAGCATTAGAAAATAATGAAATTAACTTGTAACTTAAAAAGATGGTGCAATAATATTCTCCGACGCTCTTCTTAAGTCAAAATGTCGGAATCTTGGAAGACCTAAAAAGTGAAGTGATATTCATCCCAGCATTTTGTTATATCTAAGAGCCTGCCAGAAGTACCACCAGCAGGCTCAGCTACTGACAGCTTCTTGTGTTTCTGGTTGGTGGGGACTAGTTAATAGACATGTCAGGGTGATTAATGAACTTTTCATTGTTTCAGCAGAGATCAGATTTCCGGTCAATATAACTGTCAGATGATCAGAGTAGAGCTTTTCAGGATTTTTTTCATATGACTGAATAATGCCCATAAATCTTCAATGATATCTGGAATGTTAACATTATCACAAACTTTTGAAAACAATATTATATACCTTTTAAAACAGAAAGGCTCCATATAGTCTTTATGAATTAAAAAAAATAGTATTTGTGAAAATAATGGAGCAATGCTCTTGTCCAATTTCCATTCTACCAGTCCTATGGATGATTCAGAAGCAAAGCAAGCCTGAGGAGAAAAATTGTAAAATTAATTTGAAGAAAGCTTTCAGTGGTTCATGAAAACAGTGATCTTTTGGCCTTTGAGGCATTTAATGTCTTTTGACTATCAGCTGTACACTTGTTACTCATTACTGACTCTCAAATATTGGGAAAACAATCTAGAAACTCCATCCTTGTGACTGCCTTTCCCAGTGGCTTCCTGGAAGTGTCTTCCAGTGGGCAGAGGCAGCATAAAAAGGCAGAGAGAGCAGGAGGACATTTCATCCGACTTCAGACAGTGCCACCTGCAGTTCCACAGCACTGCCTTTAGTAGCAAAGGTGACAATAGCAGCTGTGATGGCTCCCAGGCCGAGAGATACAGCTTGTTCTAAAAACCATTGTGTTCAAATACTTTTTTTTTTAAGTGGTTGGATGTATCACTCCTAGTAGGAATGGAAGTTTGTCTCGGTAAGGGGCCATCTTTTCAAAGCGCAGTTCTTAAAAATAAAAAACAAGCATCAAAACCCACAAGAAAACGTCTTCCTTTTAAACTTATGTATTCTTTTAAAGAAGGGGAGAGTTGTTTCAAATAAAGAATGGGTTGTCAAAAATATTTTCTGCCATATTAAAACGAAAATGTGGCCTAGTATTTTTACATTTGACTCTTTGTTCTGCTTTGAGTGGCAAAACTATAAGAACTTTACAAAGCCAGTGAGTGAGAAGGCATTTCTTGAGATGACCAGAAATCCAGTTCTTCATACCACAACGTGTGTGGAATATGCAACACCTTAGATCTAATGCTTCCTTAATATTTTACAAGTTGTCAATTGGAGAATTTTAAAATGAACGTTCCTAAAACATTGCAATCAATCACATAGAGCAAGTTGAAATGCCAGACTGTGGAGAAAATGAGGACAAGGGATGGGCAAAACTTTAGAACTTTTAAAGATGAAACAATAAAGGTAATAAAAAAAGTTAAAATCTGTAACTTTTCCATTGTTGTTCTAATAAATCTCCACAAACCTTCAGGATTAAAACAACACATATTCATCATCTGATAGTTCTGGAGGTCAGAAGTCCAAAATCAGTTTCACTAGGCTAAAATCCAAGTGTTGGCAGACTCTTCTGTTTGCTCTTGGGAGGAAGGCAGTTTCTTGCTTTTTCTGGCTCCTGGGGGCCACTTGTATTTCATGACTTGTATCGCTTTACTCTATCTTCAAAGCCAGCAGCCTGGCATTTCCTCTCTTCTCTGACCTACTGCTTCTCTCTTTTAACAACCCTTGTGATTATATTGAACCCAACTGAATAATTCAGGATAATCTCCCCTTTGCAAGATTCTTAATCACATCTGTAACGTCTCTTGCCACATAAAGTAACATATTCATAAATCCAGGGATTAGGATGTAAAAAGATTTGCTTTTGGGTTTTTTCCTGAAATGATATGTGAAACAAAATTTAGACCAATTAATAATACATGAAAACATTTAAAATATTAAACTTCCAGGTCCTAGATAGTATCCAATCATTTGCTTTTATGAAAAACTTTTCCTTATTTTAATTACATTATTTTAATTTTTTTGAGTCATGGAATAAGTTAGAAAATCATTCACAGTCATATAAGCGTGCCTTATTTTGCACACTATTGCTACTTATAATAAACATGGATGATTGGACTGATTTCTTCACTCATTATGGAAAGCTTTTCTCCCAGATCTGTGACCGGTTGGGTACCGTGGGGACAGGTGACTAGCTTAAACAAAGTTAAACCCAGCACTCCTAGAGCACCCCTAGAGCACCCCTCACGGAAGAGGATGTCCAGACCTCTAAGTTTCCTGCATTCTTTATTAGGAATGTGGACTTTGAAGATTTGGAAATTATATGCAATGGTCTTAAGGATTTTCAATTTCCAGCAAATCTTTTATATTCTCTATGCTATATGTTATACACTAGTTACTGTTGCTCCTTTAGGAGATTTATGTGTATAATGGGTCAAATTATACAACACATGTTTGCTCAGTTGTTTGATGCTTAGAGAAAGATTAATCTGTGGATTTAAACAGTTATAACTAAAGACATTTATCTGGTGACACTACCTAGATTGTAAGCAGATTTTCTTGACAAAAAATAACACTCCTTTGCTCCTAGTTTTATATACTATCTTGGGATGATGTAGGTTATGCTATGGTAACAAGCGTCACAAAATCTGCATAGTTTAACAGAGAAGAAACTTTTTCCTTGGTCATACAAGTCCTCTGCTGGTCTGGAGGGCCATTGTTTGCTGCTTTGATCTAAAGGTACCTGTATTCTAACATTTGCTTTTTTGCTGTTATGGACTGTGTCTCCTCCTTTCCCAGATTCACTTGTTGTCTAACTCCCAATGTGATGATATTAGGAGATGGGACTTTTGAGAATAAATTAGGTTTAGATGAGATCATAAGGAGATTTATGTGTATAATGGGCCAAATCATATATGGTCTCCATGGTGGGACTGGTGTCCTTATAAGAAGAGGAGGAGACACCAGAGCGCGTGTGTGCCTTCTTGCTCTCTCTCTTTCTGTCAAGTTAGCACAGGGCCATCTGAAATTCAGGAAAAGTGTCCTCACCAAAACAAGACCATGCTGGCACCCTGATCCTAGATGTCTCAGACTCCAGAAGTTTCAGTAATTAATGTCTGTTGTTTAAGTCACCCAATCTATGGTATTTTGTTAGAGCAGGATAAGCAGACTAAGACACTTGATCATCTGGGAACACTGAAACACACACACACACACACACACACACACACACACACACACAACCTTACACTGGTGGTTCTCTTCTGTTTATTTACTGACTATTTAATTGACTACACCTTGCTTAAAGTGGTCAGGGGAGGAAAATACTCCATGTGCAGAAAATTAAAAAAAAATAGATATAGAGATCACTGGGCATGCCACCATATTTGCTCAAACTGAAAAGGTCAAAGCTAGCATCAGACTCAAGGTATTCTATAGTGATATAAAAATGGAAAATCCTGTCAAAAGGTCACTTGTGAGACTGAAAATAGGCTTTATAAAAAAGATAATATCTGTGTGTGTGTATATATGTATAAATGCACTTACATTTATATACATATATACACCTATGTATTTATTTTTACATACATATTTATGCATGTACTATATATTTACATACATATATGCATATATACATAGAGACATATAAACATATATATATATATAGAGAGAGAGAGAGAGAGAGAAGCATTTAATTCATTACAGTCACAAAACAAAGAGCTTTACAACAATTTTACTTAGAGCAAGCTTTGGTCATGCTACTTGCCGCTTACTAGCCTGCCCGTGGCTTTCTTATATAAAAGCAACATAGCAAATATCCTCTTCCTGAACTCAACTCATAGAAATGATTGCTGCACTGCCTGGAGCTGAAGTGGTATTGTGAGTCAGTCATTCCTCATACAGGCAAAAACCTGTGAGAGTTAAAATTGAGAAAGAAGAATCATTTCATAGCTTTATCAGTTCCAAAGGCACTGGATCAGGCATTCAATGTAAATTAAAACGTGATTTTTAAAATGTGATTTTATTTTTTGAGTTGGGGTCTCACTCTGTCACCTACACTGGAGTGTAGTGACACAGTAATGGCTCACTGTAGCCTCAAAATCCTGGGCTCAAGCGATCCTCTTGTCTTAGGCTGGTCTTGAACTCGTAGACTTAAACAGTCCTCTTGTCTTGGCCTCACAAAGTGCTAGGGTTACAGGTATGAGCCACCGGCACCTGAAAAAAAAAAGTTCATTTATCTTCATTTAAAATTCATCCATTTAGAAGCACTTTTAAATTCCATTATCACTTAGCTATATTTTAAAAATGATAGAGACTCTCAAAACAAAATTAGGATCTATCATTCATTTCTCATTTATAAAAAATGACCTAGTATAATTGTCCTGAGAGAACTCAAAGAGATTTGTGAACATAAATTTGAAAATATTTACTTCATCCTGAATATACAAGGAAATGTATTTAGCAACAACAGCAAAATTGCTTTAAAAATTTTGTACTTATTACTCTTACTGACTAAATTAACATCACCATTTTTGAAAGTAAAAGTGACATTTATAATTACTGTTTTAGTCTTCTATTCCCAAACTAGATTTACAAGTTAGGCATATTGAAATAAATATATTTTAAATTACAGTATGGCTTCATAAATTACTAGGAAATAGAATGCATAGTACTGTTGAAATATTCGAAACATTTGTAAATCAACTCAACAAGACTTATTTCTCTTCCAGATATTGCTCTTATTAATTCTATTGTCATCTTAGTTACAGTTCATATCTCTACATGTCCATTTGTGAAAAGGCTAAGGTAAATGTGAAATTATCACAGTGTTATGTAATTACACCTGAAAGGTTGGGAAACATATTTGCCAGTGCTAGAGTCTACAATTTACAGGAACCATCTAGCATTTCCTCTTGGGGCTCTGGACTTGAAGACTTCAACCAATTTCTACTGATGTCATAGAGCAGATAATCACTGTGCCTTATCTGTATCCCCTTGCCCTTATGACTCTGCCTGCTACCTACTTCCAACTTTTAAAGCCTGCTCCTTTTTGTCTGAAGACTTTCTATGACTTTCTATGACTGTAGAAGAGCACTTTGGCTCATGTGCGGCAGCCTGGATGTGTCTTAGGTAGAGTTTTCAAACAATGATCAACAGGAGATAGTGTATAATTATTACTGGTTTGTTTATCCTACAGATGAGCTCTCTCTGGCTCCCCAGGTTTCCTCAGTGGGATTAATCTCCAGTAACTCCCAGTGGGCTCTTTCTCCTTACTTGTCTGATTTCCCTTCTCCCATACAGGTGTTTTCTTTACTCTCCACGTAACTAACACAAGCTAATGACCTTTCCTTAGGGTCTGCTTCTAGGTGAATACAAATAGCCTTGGGTGGGGGACTGGGGAGGGGGTGGTTATCTGCTTAAAAAGAGAGGTCCAATTTGAGATGAAACTTTTATTTCATAGGCTTGCCAGGTGATCTAAGTATGGGTCATTATTGCAATTAAATACAGAATTTTCTTTCTTGAATTTAAAGCATGGTCTGAGAAGTGGACACTGAATTTCGGAGCTAGAAAGTGGTAGAGGCATTATAATCTCTGTTCAATTCTCTTTATTTTATACTTGAGGAAATTGTATTTCAGAAAAGTCAGAAAGATGAGATATTAGCAACACACCAGAATAAGAACTGAAGACAATGAATTGAAAACATATAAGTGGGTATACATAGTAGCTCTTTCAGTCGATATTATTCATATAAATTGCACCTCAATTTTTCTCCCAATACTTCCAATGTAGTATGTGTATGTGTGTGTGCGAATGTGTGTAAGTTCTCAATATTTTAACATTGGGCCTTATAGGCCACAGAGACTTCAAGTTTTTTGCTCATTTATTCCCCTGAGCACCAAATGCCCATGTTCAATGACTGCACCTAAAAGATCCTCAGACGTCTCCATTTAACATGTTAAACAGGCTGAACCAGCCAGTCATCTGATTTAGCCCCACCTTCTGTAGTGCTTCCTGTTTGACTGAATAGAACCAACTTTCAGTACACACTTGTGGTACATCTTCCAGATGGTGAACGCAGGTTACGATCCGCATATTTACCCAAACCAAAGATGAACTTCACCCTTGACTCCCTGCACCCTCCACAACTCCTCAACATCCAATCAGAGGAGATTTCAGAATTTTTTTTTAAAAATCCATTAGTCAGGGCTTAATAAAGCAGTCTGGATGGAAAAGCATGGGTAGGAAACATTTCTTAAGCCTGTATTTGAGAAAAAGTCTCAATGTTTTCACTTGAATGGTATGTTAATTTTGGGTGGCTCTGAGGTAGCCTGATGGAGATCATGGGGCATTTGACCCTCTACCTGGATATTTACTGAGCCCCTGCTTGGAGCTACTTTTGCTGCGTTGATTTGATCATGAAGCTTTATCAGCCTTCATTTGTTATCTCTATTTTTGCCTCTTTCTAATCCCTGTCTCCACTGCATGGTCTGGATACATGGCTCCTAGCTAACTGCCTGATAGGTATGCTTGCTTCCCGTCTTGCCCTCTCCAATCGATTCTGCACACAGCAGCCAGGATGATATTTTCAAGGGGGCCAAATCTCATGATATTTATTTGCTGAATGCCCTTCACTGGTTGTCCACCAGCCTCAGGACAAGGCATCAAACTCTTCAGCACAGGGTCAATAGAAGTTTCTCATTTTTCTTTTTGGTAGGTACTATAAGATATGTGTAATGGATTAAGTGACTCCAAAGAGAGAACAAATAGTTAAAATAACAAGAGAAGAACTAATTTAAAGAGAGAAGTCCTTGAGAAAGCTAGAAAGAAAACGACTCAGAGAACACCAATGGACAAAGCTGGGGGCAGTGGTGTATTTTAGCCAACATGAAGGTAGACAGTAGACAGTATGGATAGAGATGTTTGGGCAAGTATCATATCATGATAAGTCCTAGACTATAACAATAATTGTTCATCTTTGGCATTTTGCCCCTATTGGTCCAGATGTCAGAGAAAAGATCCCCTTTTGCTTCACTCAGATAATTCCAACTCATTTTTCCCCCCTGATCTCAGAGGTTTTTGTTTTGTTTTAATTTGTTTCTTATCTTATATTTTTACATTTTGTTTTAATGTGGGATACAAGTGAGGATTAATTACATAAGTAGGCTACATGCAGGTGAAGTTTGGGCTTCTAAATGGTAATTTTGTTTTGCTTTGTTTTTGAATTTGTGTCTCATTCTGTCACTCAGACTGGAGTGTAGTGGCACAATCATGACTCAACACTGCCTCAGCCTCCTGGGCTCAGGTGATCCTTCTGCCTCAGCTTCCAGAGTAGCTGGGACTACAGGGATGCACCATCAAACCTAGCTAATTAAAAAAAATTGTAGAGATGAGGTCTCTTTGTGTTGCCTAGGTTGATGTCAAACTCCTGGGGTCAAGCCAGGACTTCCCAGCAATGGAATTACAGACGTGAGCCACCATGCCCAGCCTGATCTCAGTTTTATGTACTTCTCCCAGGCAACATTTTTCTGCCCTCGAAACATATATGTTCTCATCCTTGTGTGCTTCATGACACAGGCACTTCTACTAAATGTATGAGATCGTAATCTTATGCTGACCTCTCTGTCTCTCCCAATGTGAGCGCTCATTGCCCTATATGTAAGGACCATGACCCTTCTTACCTTGTATCCCCAGTGTATGACACTTGGTAGATGCAAAACAAGTTTGGTTGTTGATTGAATTAATGCATCAGATAATAAAAGAGATGTGTGTGTTTGGTAGTAATAAGAGTGGTAATGAACACTGTCAGAAATTTTGCTTGAAAGAGAAGAACCAGCAATAAATGGTAGACTAGTGAGGAAAGATCAGACATAAAAAGAAAGCAACAATCGCATTTTAAAAATGTAACTTCTTTTCCAATATGGCTTCCAGGTCATATTGCTGATATACTGTCTCTGTTCCAAGAAAATCTCATTAAAATTTTTTGACTGTAGCAGAATGGGCTTTGGGGATGGGGGCAATTCTTCTTCAAATTACACTGTTTAAAGCTTAATTATGAAGGTAATTGTCTTCAAGAAATACAGCTGAGCTAGTTCAGCTGTCCTAACATGGTCTTTTCACCTTAGACTGTGCAACTGTTTGGAACGTGTTGCTTTTTAATTATTAGGCATAGAAACATATATTAGACATCAATGACATTTGCCAAGAATGGCTGTAGACAACAGAAACCCAGAACTTTTCTAGTGGTTGGTGCAAAGCAACTGGGTTCAATTTTTCTGTTTCAATTTAGTAATGCCTGTAACCACCCCATGATTCTAAGTGTGATTCTTTTTCCCCGTCAGAATCTTCACTTACTCTCATCAGAGCTCTCAAGTTAGTAAATTTGTAGATCTTTCTGTGGTTTGTTTTGAAATGGCAGAAATTTTGAAAGCCATTCAAACTCTCTTTCTGGTGATTTTTCCTTCCTTGCAGAACAGTTAAACATTATTGTTCAATTCAAAGAAACTCTGTCAAGCTCTAGTATTTTTAAAATGGATGATACCTATTATCAGAATCTCAAAACTTTCATATTGTACTGCACATACTGAGTTGTCATTTATTCCTTTTCTTTATACCCAAATGACTGCATGTCTACCTGGTAAGCTGGTTGATTATCCTGAGAAAGGAAACACAACCACAACCCAAAGTTTTACTGTAAAAGCAGAGATGGAAAAGACCTGTCGGGTCACTATCTCTACCCCCCTATCAAGATATAACAGAGTCCCCGGAGAAATAAATGTGTCATAATTCTTTGCATGGTGATGATCAGAATGTCCCAAACACTAGACTACGGAACCTTCCCAAAGGACTCTGTCTGGGGGGGTACATTTTACACATAGTAGGTTTAGTACATAAATTGCAAAGATAAAAAAGGCAAGGCAGAAAAAGAAAATGTGAGTTCAATGAACGTTTAATAACACATCTGTAACAAAGCCTATATTATAAAAATCATAAGATGTTTATTTTCCTAATTTTTCTTTCTCTTTGTTCTTTTCTTCCTCCATGCATAATTTCTTGCATGTAATTATTAGGGTAATTACTAATAATTGATTATCTTCATATCCTAAACCCTGGGGCTAACTCACAAGATTAATGAACTCATTTTTCTTTTAAAGAACAATGATCTTTTGGTCATGTGGATCTCTTATAATCCTGCAGTCATGTAGTTTTCCTTGATGGCATGCAGAAGTTTAGCTGGGGGTCACAAGCAACTTTGATCACCAGGAATCCCTTCCCTCCAACCCCTGTCTGCATACTTACCTTACACATAAAGTCCCCCAGTTAAGTTCCAAGGCAGGATGGATTTGGGATTCTTCTTCTCCCACCCTCCTACTTTGACCAAATTGAATAAAGATTTTTTTGCTCCTAAGTTGTTGGTGTGCCAGTGTTTGGCTCTCTGTGTATATGGGTATGTGAACCTAACTTTTGGGGTTCTACAGCACATCTACAGTGTGGCATTAGTTTCTAATTGCACTTTTTTTCAGTGAAATAAACTCTGTTAGACATCTTTTGCTTAAATCTTTTTTTTTTCCTTAAAAAAATATTTAGACTGAGCTAGTGACAGAATTCTCTATGGCTTAGTTCTTTCAAAAATAATTCTGACAGTGCCAGAAAAGAACTATTGAGTAATTCTCCCCTCAGGATATTTTACTGTAAATACTACAGATTCATCAACCTGCCAGTTTGTTGTTGTTGCTGTTGTTATGGTTCATTGTTTTTCAGTCCTTTCTGGCTGAAACACAGAAACCAAAGAATCAGTAATTACAGTTATAACAGAAATAAAAGACTGATGACATCATGAGATAGAAGATCTTTGTAAAATAAAGCAATGTTGAGAAATGAGGTTAATTCTTATCTATTAAGAACTAAGGGATAGGATAAGTCATGATACCTTTTTATTTGCAAGCAGAGAATGTATGTCACTTCCAGAAACTTTACACAATGTCACTTCAGACTTAGCCATCTAAATGTTTTATAATAAAATATATTTTGCTAAGCAAATTCACCACACCATTAAAGGAATTAAAATCATACTCTGGTTTACAATATTAATATAGGCTTAATTTTTGGTGCAGAAGTTAAGCCTGTAGAAAATTGTCTCTTTTTGTATGATTTATGACATAAATCATATATTATAATTTGCACATAGCTGAGAATGGCTGTGATAGTAAAAAAGGTAATATCTAAATGAATTAAAAAGGAAAGGAGAAAACGAAGAGACCAACTATAGCTGTCTGAATCTTTAGATCTGACAGATGTGAGTTAGTTCACTCAGAAAGTTCAAGAATAAAATTCGAAAGTATAGCATATTATGTTCCTTATTTTTTAATTGAAAGGATTTGTGTTATGCTAACTTGAAATAACTGGATAAACTGGAATCTGGAAGATTCACAGAACAGAAGATTAGAAGCTCTAATTATATGAGAAGGGATTAGTTTAAAATTTACATTTTGAAGTGAATAAATATTTCATAATTTTAAGTAAAATGTGGCCATTTTTAATTCTACTCATTGAATGAGAGTTGAGACATGTTTTAGAAATGTACCGAGTAACAGCTGAAAATTTACATCATTTTATTTTGCAAAGTCCTCATTATTATAAAAATTTTCCTTTCTCTTCTCTTCCAACGTGCTAATTTACTGCATTATGTTTTTAAATTTCTGGCATATGAAATGCCACATATTTTATAGCATTGTTTTAAACAAATTATATGATCAATATAGTTTTTCATTATATCTAGATATAAATATATATATATGTGCTAGTAGAGAGTAATTTGCCTTGGACTAATAGAAAGCTTCTACAAACACATTGATTTCCTGCTACAAAAAGAAAATTATTTCATCCTTTTCATAGTCCACCAATTTTTTCCCTTTTTACCTCATTTTAGAAATATTATTTCAGGTTATTATAGAGAGCAATTTTTTAACTTATAGAATAAGAATATATATATATAATTGTATGTTTTGAATTATCATATTTAAATATCTTCTGACTATGTACTTTAAAAGTGCGGTATTATATGTACCTTTTCTTGTATTTCTCCTTTTTTCCTTTCATCATTTTGGCTTTTAACATAGTTAATTTCCTCTGTCCTTTGGTTACTAGATGATTTTGGAAATTGGAAACCATTTAACATTTGTTGAGTGATTTACAACAGAGAAGCATATAAATATACCCTTTGCATATATTATCTCACTTAATCCTCTGAAAAATAGTTGTCAGCTATCCAAAAGCTTTAATATATTATTTGTTGAGTGTTTATGGGCAACCCAAATTAGCATACATAAAACTTGACTTTTGATTTATGTTATAACGTATTGCTGTGTAACCAACTACTCCTATACATAATGTCGTAAAACAGTCATTTTACTTTGCTTAAAATCTCGTGGATTCGAAATTTAGGAATGGATCAAATATTTCATCTCTGATTCACATGACATCAGCTGGGGTGCCCAGGACTGGAAAACCCACTCCTAAGATGACTTCTTCTCTTACATACATATTTGGCACCTTGTGTCCTTCAGCTATCTCTCTCTCCTCCCTCCATCTCTGTTTCCCTCCCTTCTCTCCCTGCCCCTCCCCCTTCACTTCCATCTTTGTTTTCATGACCATCTCCAGCATCATGGTGTTTTATCCTTTATGACTTGGACTTCCTTACAGCATGGTAACATGGGGTAGTCCCACTTTTTACATAGAGTTCCAGGAAACAAAGTGGAGTTGCTGATTTTTAAGGCCTGGGTGCAAAAACGGACACAGCATCATATGCACCACATTTTATTAGTTACCATGGTCTCAGAAGCCACCAAGACTCAAGAGAAAGGGCATAGACCCACCCCTCAGTGGCAAGAGTGGCAAGGAATTGTGGCCATCTTCAATTTGCTGTACTTTCTGACACAATAAATTTCCATCCATACTCTTTTCTCATTTTTCAGGTCACCTTAACCAAAAATGTTGGAGGCACCATCACTTCTCTCATTCTTTCTTATAGCCCATTTCAGAAAATCATCTCAAAATATATTTACCGTATGACCACTAGTTACCACCCACTGCTAATAACCTGATATAAGACATTCACATATATGTCCTTGACAGTTATGAAAAATCTCATCTTCCCTAACTGTAACTATTGGAGTTTATTTATAAAAAGGGATAATTTGTGGCAATACTGTTAATTAGTAATGCTACCAGAAGAGACAGATTTGAGGCAAAAATCTTTAGAAGAGAAATTTGCACATTAATTATTGTTTTAAATTTAAAATATTAAATGTGACAAATGCACGCAGCTAAAAATTTTAAAGTGTTCAAATGGGTTTGAGTATCCTTTCTCTTTTGCTCTTTTGAGTAAGTAGCCTTCTTTTACCACCTATCCCATTCACAGACTGAATAACTTTAAAATGTTCATTTTTTAATATGTGCTTATTTAATGATTTTGCTGATCATCTCTATATCACTGTATGACGTCCCTATTCAGAAATTTATAATCTTATCACTTAGGGGATAATCATGGTAGTTAATTCCATTCTCAATTCCCCTAGTATTTGAAAATTTTAAAGCATTAACTTTTTATTTATAGATGTTTTTAGGCACACAAATTAGTTGTGAAGAATGTGTGTCTAACATATTTGTTTCTGTTATGCCTCATATTTATTAAATATATTGGCCTACAGAAAATAATAAGCTATATACACAAATATGCCTTTTCTCTTTTGCCTTTATACTTTTTTGTGCATTATAATATATTTAGATAACATATGAATTATAAAAGGAAACAAAGTCAATATTTTCCAAGGTTTATAAGGATTAGTTTTTGTGTGTTTGTTTTTCTTTCCTAGAAAAGCTATTGGTCTCTGAATATAATGTGGATTTTCTAAATGGCTTCCAAAATCATAAATTCTACCTATCCTTCGGGAGTGCAAACTTATTCAATATGGATTGCAATCAGGATAGTCAAAAACATCGCTATTTTTGTTTGGTCTGTGGAGAGTCAATAATGAGAGAGATGTAACTAGGTTCAGGTGTTTTGACTAGAGAGGCATGTCATTTGCGTGCTGCTAAAGATTGAGGTACTGTCTTTTCACAAGAATTATAATTACATTTTTATTGTTTTTCTTAACAAATAATACTGTCTTACACATTCAGCTTAAGTGATAATCTGATCAAATTATTTTTGACATTACTTCTAAATTAGAGAAACTGCCAGGTGATTTTTTTCTCATGGTCTGTAGTAATTTATTAGACATTTTTTTTGCAGTTGTGAAAAATTTTATGTATCTGGCACATTCTTAAATAGCCAGCATCTTGCTAATGAATAGTATACATGCATATATAGGAAACATTTAGAGAAAAACTACGAAGGTTCTTACATATTTACTTTGTTTTAATAAATAACATTATGTGAAACCTAATTTAATAAAAAAAGCTTTTGTTCCAGACTTGCAACTCTGATTTGTAGTTGTCAGGGCAACTGAATAGCATGGCACCCAATGTGATAGGGAAATGCAGTCCCTTATTTTTATAACAATTGGACTTGTGCTCTTTATCTAGGAGAAGAGTGACCCCCAGTAAGTGCGGGGACATTCATCTCCTAGCCTTGCTGTTAAAACGTTTGGTGGCCTCTCTCAACCAACTTTTGGGTCAACTTATACTTAGTTGCAGCTATTACTCCACACCCCCACTTACACTTACTCAAGAATCAGCTTACCCCTTCTTTGCTCAATTTTAGTTTAATTCTTCTCCCTATGTATTTGTGTAGTATCTTGTTCCTCACTTTAAGATCTCAGGCTAGCACTTCCTACAGTCACTCAATTATTCAGTATGTACTATTTAGTATCAATTGGTCCCTAAGGAGTGACTCATACAAACGTACATACAGACACATGCCATGTCTGTACTATTATATAGAGTTTTGCATTTTCATCTTTAAGGTAAATTATTGATATTAACATTGATAGTGAATGTAATGGCTAAGTTTTAATTTTGACTTCTGCTAACTTTATGTGCAATTTAAGGCAAGTTGTTTTACCTAAATCTTACTTTTTTAAACAATGAATATAATACCTACATATATCCCATGATTATAATCTGGGGAATAGTAAACATATGCAAAATGCTCCAATATTCTCTGTCACTTTTGTGTTTTTTATTATTCATACTATATGTGTTCTATTATACCCTGGAATATTATATTATCTGCATTTAGACACAATGGTTCTTAATCTCTGGTTCTTGGTATGCCAATGGAGTAAGAATATTAAAATTTTTAAAAATAATTTTCAATAATTGCACGCACTTATGGAGTAGATATGATATTTTGATATAAGCATACAATGTAATTTTAAAATCTGGGTGATTGGGTATCCATCACCTCAAGTATTTATTATTTCTTTGTGTTGAGAATATTTCAGGCCTACTCTTCTAGTTATTTTGAAATATACAACAAATTGTTGTTAGTTATATTAGCACTATTGTGCTAATGATCTTATTCCTTCTATCGAATGTATCTGGTACTCATTAACCTACCTCTATTTGTCTCACTTCCTGCTTCTAGTATTCTCTTAGGCTCTGGTAGCCATTTTTCTCTTTTGTCTGATATAAGTAAAGCTATACCTGCCCTCTGCCCAATGAAGCTGGACTGGATACAAAAAAATGTGGCACATATACACAATGGAATATTATGCAGCCATAAAGAAGGACAAACATATGGACTTCATAGCAACTTGGAGGGATTCAGAATTTATCATCCTCAGTGATCTGTCACAGAAACAAAGAACAGCATACCATTTGTTCTCACTCATAAGCAGACCTTGAACAATTATCATAATACTATAAGAAAGGAATTGGCAGTAGTGGGAAACTGCCAGGACGGGGGGTGTTGGATTGGCAGTTAAGGGAAACTGCCAGCGGAGGGAGGGACACACCTCATCAACAAGGGTACCAGCATAATGAACATCTGTATACCTAGTCCTGAATTGTACCCCACATCTGTAAAATAAAAAAAGAAAGATTTTCTGAGCTCCCACATATGAGTGAGAACACGTAATGCTTGTCTTTCTGTGCCAGGCTTATTTCATGTTTAGGTAAATGATAGGATTTTATTCTTTCTTATGTTGGAAAAATATTTCTTTGTGTTTATGTATCACATTTTCCTTATTCATTCATCCCTTGATGAACACTTAAGTTGATTCCATATTTTGGCTATTATGAATAGTGCTGCAATAAACACGGGAGTTAAAATATCTCTTTGTCATGATGATTTTCTTTCTTTTGGATATATAACCAACAATGAAAACATAGAACATACATAGTTCTATGTTTGGTTTTTCAAAGAACAGTCATTCATACTGTTTTTCATAATGGCTGTACTAATTTACACTCCTATCAACAGTGCAACAGTGTACAGATATTCCTTTTTTCCTCTTCATCCTTGCCAGCATTTATTATTTTCTATCTTTTGGATAATAATCTTTTAAAAAATATTTTATTTTTCATTTTAAAGATGTTGAGTACAATTCAGTGTTAGGTATACAAATGTTCAATATGTGGGTACCCTTGTTGATGAGGTATGCCCCTCCCTCCCCTGGCAGTTTCGCTCAACTGCCAATCCCACCCCCACTCCCCTGGCAGTTTCCTACGACTGCCAATCCCTTTCTTATAGTATTATGATCATTGTTTAAAGTCTGCTTATGAGTGAGAACATATGGTACTCTGTTCTTTGCTTCTGTGACAGATCACTGAGGATGATAGACTCTAAATCCATCCAAGTTGCTGCAAAGTAGGACCAGATCTTATTCTGCCTTATTCTCCCTTTGAATCAATAGACCATGTTTAACTGGAGTGAGATGATATTTCATTGTGATTTTGATTGCATTTCCCTGATGTTCAGTGATGTTGAGCAGGTTTTCTTATACCTGTTGGCCATTTGTATGTCTTCTTTTGAAAAATGTATATTCAGGCCATCAGTTCATTTTAATTAGATTATTTGTATATCTGCTAATGAGTTGAGTCTCTTATATATTCTGGTTATTAATCCCTTGTAAATTAAATAGCTTGCAGATATTTTACCCTATTTTAAAGATTAACTCTTAATTTCTTTGATTATTTCCTTAGCTGTGCAGAAGTTTTTTAACCTGATGTGATCCCATTTTTCAATTTTTGCTTTGGCTGCCTGTGCTTTTGAGATCTTACTGAAGAACTCTTTGCCAGATCAATGTCCCAAAGCACTTCCTTAGTGTTTTCTTCAAGTGATTTCATAGTTTCAGATTTTATATTTAAGTCTTTAATCATTTTAATTTGATTTTTGTATATGGTGAAAGGTAGAGATTTAATTTCAATCTTCTGCAAATGAGTATTCAGTTTTCCCAGAATGATTTATTGAAGAGGGTCCTTTCCTCAATGCACATTCTCTGTGCCTTTATAAAAAATGAGTTGATTATAAATGTGTGAGTTTATTTCTGGGTTATCTATTATGTTCCTTTGTCTATGTGTCTGTTTCTGTGCCAATACCATATTGTTTTGGTTACTATATTTTTGTAGTACAATTTGAAGTCAGGCAATATTATGTTTGATTTTTTTTGCTCAGATTGCTTTGGCTATTATGGATCTTTTAAGGATACTTGTGAACTTTTATGGAAAAATGTTCTATCTTTCTTGTCACTAAATTGTAAAGCTAGTTATTTTAAATTAATATTTTCTTTCATTATGAATTTAGACAAAACTCAATAACAGTAGTGATAATTGTTTGTGACACTTATGTCAACAGAAATCATTGATATTTTCTTCAACTTTATATTTATTGTAGATATCATAGAATATCAGTTATGTTCATGACTATTATCAAATTACAGTTATTTTATGTGATCTTTGTTTTAAAGTCTTTAGCTGGCCAACTTGGGGTAACACTATTCCTAGTAGTCATTTTGACACCAAATGATGATGTCACATGTTCTCACAGAGGTGCTTAGTTTAAAAAGCCTTGCAGAATTCTGATATTCTTGAGATAAGTTAATTCCCATCATACAAAGTGAACCATGGAGATATTAATTCCATTTGCAACAATAAATCCTTGAGAATTTTCAGGACTTGTAAGTTATAAGCAAAATATTGAAAATGTTGGCTGTCCAACATGACGTGCATTTTATCTTGTCAAAATCCACTCCAGAGTTTAATATTCTGATTTAGAATATGCTCCTATAGTTTTCACAATGATATCTCCTTAAGAAGATAAAATTATTTTTTCTTGCATACCTTTGAAATGTATTTTTAAAAATTAAATGTGCTAACAAAGAAGGACATCGTTCCTATATCATAGATGCATATTTCATTTAATTTTTATTTTTTTAATTTTAAAGTTAATGAATGGATATTTAAAAACATTTTGATGACACTTCTGTGTAATTTTCTCTGCAATCTTTTTATATTATTGTATTCATTTAAAATCATTATTCTGGAAAGGGTATTGTTTTAGTTCATTTTGTGCTTCTCTGACAGAATACCTGAGACTGAATAATTTGTAAAAAACCAGAAATTTTTTTCTTATAGTTCTGAAGGCTGGGAAGTCAGAGATAAAGGCACCTGAATATTAGGGCCCAGCCTCTCTGCTTCCAGGATGGCTCTTTGAATACTGCATCCTCTGGAATGCTGAAATCTCACATGGCAGAAGAGCAGAAGTGACAGAGAACTCACTAATACAAAGCTTCTTATACATCAATATTAATCCATGCATGAGAGAAGAGTCTTCATGACCTAAACATCTCTCATTAGTCCCCACCTCCAAACGCTGTGGCATTAGGGAATAGGTTTCCAACACATGAATTTTGGGGTGGACAAAAGCATTCAAACCATAAAAAGACTCATTAGACTTCACCTGGCATCACAAAACATTTTGGAATATCTAATATGAACTGAATTAATTCAAAATTTATGGTTGCTATTAGTCTAGTTTTATCTACTTTGGACTTCTTAGTTATGTTATACATAATATATATATATATATATGTGTGTGTGTGTGTTTGTATGTATTGGTTTTTATAAGACAAATGCAGATTCTAAACATAATATTTTTAGCTTTGTTGTTTACATTAAAAATTTCACCTAAGAAGCACTTTATATTTTTCAGTGTAGGAGCACAAGTTACAGCCTACACCATCTTTTCTAATGCTAACAATTGTTTTCCTTCAAAGTTTATTGTTGTCTGTCTTCTTTCACTATCCTAATCTGCAGACTTATGTCAATTGATATTTTTATGAAGAACTTTCTTGCAAATACATGTCACTTTCCCACTTGGCAATGTATTCATTTTATGATGAGACTCTTTTTTTTTTTCCACCTCTTTTTTTTGCACCTGTACTTATTTAGAATTTTTATGCATTATTATTATTATTATTATTATTTACTAAAAGTATAAGACTATTTAAAAGATAAAAAATATTACTACTTTATTATTAGTAGGAATTTTGGAGATGTTATAAATTCAGTTATTCATCAAAACTGTTTGAAAGTTAAATTATTTAATATGTATTTTTTGAGGACTAGTCTTGCCAAGAAATGTGAATATCTAGAAGAGTTTGAATCTTGGTGAGGAGTAAATACATGTGACATATTACATAACCATGAATGTTAACAATAAAACCTAAAAGGGGTTGTAGGAAAACAATAAAAAATTTAATGGGGTAGAACAATATTCAAATTTATTTTTCTTTTAAAATTTTCTTCACAGAAGAGTTCTCTATTCAAACAAATTATAAATGATATTTAATATACATAGAAAATCAAGATTGAGAAAAGGTCTTCTGTGCATAAGAAGACAAAATAATGAAGAAGAAACACTAGAAAAATATATTTTTACAACCTCAGTGGCAATACTTGATTCCAGTAAGAATTATCAACGAATGATAAAAAAAATTATGGGGGAAAGATTTAGAAAACAGTGTGTCACATAGTGTGTTTATATCACCCAACATATTACTTATATATATACAAATAATAAAATATACTTTCATAGGGAAGAAATATGTTGAACATCACCTGAAATAAAAGGTAAAACATATTATTGCCGATGCTGGCACAAACTGGCCTCACATAGCTCCTTATGTAATGAAAATGATCTGATATCAACTCTGTAGTATTAATGTGAAACATATTTGACTTGCATATAATATTGTGCAAACAATTAAACAAATTAAATTGAAAGACATTCTGCAAACCACTGATTCAGATTGTTAGTATTATGAAAGACCAAAAAAAAAAAAAAAAAAAACCGAGAAGGGAGGTCATTGTTGTAGCTCAATGAAATAATGAAAAAGAACAAAAATCATTTGAGCATAAACTTGAATTAGGAAAATACCATAAATGACATTCGATCACTGAGAAAATTGTTGGATGTGTGAAAAACCTGAATAGGCTCTTTGTACTAGATAATTCCATAATTTTAATGTTAAATTTGCTGAGCAAGACCCTGTGGAGGACAATATCCTTGTTCTTCAGAGATATATGCAGAACTGCTTTGGGCTGGAATGTCAGAAGGAGGGAAAGCAAAACTGTCACAATCTAAACAAATCAGGAACCTAGGTGAAGCATATGCAAGAATTAATGGGATTATTCTTGCAACTTTTCTGGAGGGTTGGCTAATTTAAAAAGTAAATGCAAATTATTTTAATAAGGCATTTTAAGTGATAGCTTAAAGGAATAATTGTTAAAGAAGAATGCATGAACACACAAAATCTACAAGTTGACTCACACATCTGCAAATTTACATATTGCTTTATAGAAATAAGTTATTAATAGTATATATACACATACACACCCCCACATACATACACACACATGCATGTATTTTTAATTTATTCTGAAAAATCCCAAAAACTAAGCTTGAGGAGAAAAATAAACAAGGTCAGAAACGTTGTGCTGAAAACACACAGATAAACTTTTCTTATAATTTACCATCATTGTTTTGCCTTTAAAAAAATATTTCCTACCCAATTTGTATTGCCTTATATATCACTGGTATTAAACAATTTGCACTTAAAAAGAAGAAATTTTGATACCCTAAATAATCTGGGACGTATTTGTCTATAAACATAGAAGAAGGGCCTACGGTCTCTTGCCTCAGAATTATTACAGATTCTAATCTCAGAAAACAAAACAAAATGCATCTTAGCATTTTATGTGTTCTTGCTGCCAGTTACACCTTTTAAATACTGTTGAACTAAGACTACGTTTATTCTAAAAATATCTTAATTGATCTAATTATGTGATAAAGGCATTAGAATTTGCTAAAGGAAAGATGGTGTAGTGGTAAGAATTTTCCATAGAAGCAGAAGTTCCACATTCTAAATTTCAGATTACCAACTGCTTTCTGTGTCACTGAGGTTATATAGTGCTACAAACTATTTTAGTCATAGTTATGGTTTGCTAATTGGTAAAATATGGAGAGAATAAGATTCACCTTGTTTAACCCACTAAATTGTTGTGTCAAATGAGATAACATATGTTCTATATTTTCTATCAATCACTACTGTTTGTTAATAGCTGATAGAGTAATTGGCTAGGTCAGAAGATCTCAGGTCAGGAGCTTGCTGTGCCTCTCACAGGCTGTAGTAACTTGCACAAATGATTTAATCCCTTTCTCTGCAACTCAGGAGCTGGATGTTAATATGATACTTACGTCATTGCACATTTTCTTTAGTGGTTTGGGCATCATATATCTTGTTTTATCTATTTTGACCTTTTGTTCATTTTCCTTATTCTCATTCTGTCTACTCCTTTTTACTCATAGGCAGCCATCCTAACATTTTTGAGGTAGATCCTTTTATTCTATGTGTTTTTGTACAGTGTTTATTATTCTTCTGTGTGCAGGAAATTAAGTTTCTTGAAATTAAGTTAGTCTATAGATTTCTTTTTTTAAAACTGTTTTTCTAAAACTCTGTTTTTGGAATCTGTCTATGTTGCTATATGTTTTTGTAGCTCGTTGCTTCTAATGGCTGCATAATAGTCTATATTTAACATATGCATTTCTCTTAGGGATAGACTTGGGATTGCCTGTCATGACCTTTACCATAAATGACACTCTGATAAGCATCATCATACATGTTCCCTAGAGGACTGGTGTAGGAACTTCTATGGGAATATATGCATAAGTCTAGCACTATTAAGAAGTCCAATAATTAAGTTCATGAACTCATTCTAGAAAAAGTGCTACATACCTCATTGCTGAATATCACTATGATCACCTTCAAAGTACTTAGGGGAAGCTATGCATTGATGTCGGTGCCCAGTCCACTTGTCAAAGTACTTTTGGAATAGTTTTTCTGGAACGGCCATCAGAGCTGTCATTCATATCAGCCTTGATATCCTGAATGTCACCAAATGTCTTCCTTTCAATATTTCTTTTATCTTTCTTTAAAGAAAAAAGTCATTGAGAGCCAGATTGGGTGAGTGGGGAGGGTATTTCAATACAGTTACTTGTACAGTCCTGCCAGTGTAAGTGCATGATGGCAAGTTCACAAACTTAATTGTTGGACCTCAACAACTAATGATGGCATTTAAAAAAATTATTTAATAAAGTTAAAAAAAAATAAAACTAACAAACTTTTCTAAAATATGTATCTTTGAATTTTTGTTATGTAACTATTACCCCATTAAGGAAGTTTTCTTTTTGCTAAAATATTTTAAATTCATAAATTTTATATTTATGATCAAAATCATAATATCCATCATTTACTGAGAAAGTTATGCAATTTTCTTCTGTAATCTATTATTGTGGTGAAATATGTTCATACATTTTCTTATGTTAAACTATTCTTGCATTCTTGGTATATACCCTAGTGATTAAATATGATTTCAAAAATATATTGCTGTATTTTCTTAGCAAATATTTTATTCACATACTGGAATTTAATTTTCTAGGCAGTTTTCTTGAATTGTCTTTCTTTAATTTGAAACTAATATCATAAGTTAGCTTACGAAATGATTTGGTTAACAAGTTTTATAAGACAGCTTATGTAAAATTAACTTTTTCTTTTCCTCTGCAACACATTTCGAGTTTAGTATTTTTCAGTTCCTCCATATTTAAAAACCATTAACTTTTTTAACAAATGGTGTTGAGAGAATTCTCTGTTTCTTTGAAGTACTGAAATCATACTTGCATTCTGAAGGAAAGATCTCAAAATTCTTATTGGCATTTTTAATAATTTATTAAGTGAGGCCTATTTATTTCTTGTTCATAGTGTTCAATATCTCCTTAGCAACAGAATTACGCAAATTGAAAGAAATGCAAACAGTGTTCTTGAAGTACTCCATTGCTTAGGGGAAATTGTAAAATTTTTTAAAAAGAGAAAGGACATATACCTTAGTCCTTTAAGAGTTGAGACTGTTCTTAAAAGAGATATTGCCTATGATCAGGACATTTTGAGTTGAAGTGGGTAATTAAGCCATTGTCATGGCTATCATTTGAAAAAACTGAATTGAATTCAGTTCTTTTGTATTAATGTTACTAGTCTTCCAGCATGGGAACCAAGGGTATCTTCATGTGTAACATTGAGAAAGAAGGAATTAAAAATTGATGACAATGCTCTTTTTGTCAGTGGACAATATTTTTTTTAAAAAAGGTCACCATGTAATTATAAAAAAGGGAAAATAAATTATGTCATAAAAGATGACATTATACATTCCAACAAATCAAATTGGAAAATAAATTCTCAAAGCTATTAATTTTATGTCAATAGATGTTCATAATACCAACTCACGATGTTAATGTTGAGGGTTTTTAAAAATTAATTAATGTTCGATTGACAAAAGAATGGGATAACATGAATGTGGCTACCAACAATGTAAATGAAACATAAAGTGTATCTGAAAGGGATTTTGTAAACAAATTATGCAAAACAAGGAGGTGTTAAGAAGAGCCTTAGCAGAATATATTATAGGATCTATAACAAAGAGGTACATAATTTAGATACTTATATTGTAGTAAGGAAAGGTGGCTTTGAGTTCTGTATGGTAAACTTACACTGTATTGGTCCATACTCTGTGGACTTGGAGTTCAGTTCTGGAAAGAAGCGTGTTTAGACAAGAACTAGGAAAGTTATTTTACTACAAACATTGTGAGACTAGAAGGTTAAGAAAAGTCTCTTGTTTACAATGTAATAAAGTATTGCATGAGAATGGAGCTCATGCCTTTTTACTAAATGGAATGCCTTTGAGGCATATTGGAGTGTCATGAGATATTGTGGTAAATTTTGAAATGGCATAAAAAAGAAGTAGTTTCTTGAATATTAAATCTCTTCCTGGTTATAAATATCTCTCATAGGTTTGAGCTATCTTATATCTGTGCAAGTTGTATAAAACTGATAATAATGCAAATGTTCTTGGCAATGGATATATAAATTAGTTGTGTCCAGTAGAATACAATTAGTTCACATCATCTATAAATTTTTCAGCATTTCTTCTCTCTCTTTATATGTGTGATAATTTGGATTCTCCTTTGAACCAGTTGAAACATTTACTGGTATTCTCATTAATTAATGAGTTAAATAAAACTTTGATAATGTTCATTTTATTTCTGTGTGAGAATAATGACTATGACCTCTTTTACAAATAATATCTTCTCATTGAGATGTACAATAAATTCATCTGACAGAACCAGGTTAAGTGTACTGCCAGAGAAGTACATCTCACAGGCGGCATAATCTCAGTTGTGCCTTGGCTTGCAGAGGTTAACACGAGTAGAAATAGAACTTGAATTTTGTTCAGTCTCCATTTCTCTAGATTGTATCCCTCTCTACTAATTTTTAATTTTTTTTATTACTGGTTGGTTTGTAGATGAGAAGATATCTCCAATTGTTGTCAACAATGATTGAACATTTGATTTTATAGTCTGAACATTTGGTGTTCTCTAGAAATGGATTAATAGATTACAGATTATAGAGATCTATTTCATGGTAGGTGAGAGATGAAAGACTATTTGGATTATTAGTGGTTTGTCATTATATCTATTTTGAGACCAACTCAATTTTTTGGTCACTGAGAAACACAGCTTACTGAGATTCAGTGGAAAACGAGTTATCTCTGTTTTTTTTTATACATAAAGACAAGTATAAAAATTCATTTCTAGGGAAACTACCTCTGTTCTTCTGTTTCTTTACCTCTAGTCCAAGGGTGGTGGACTAGACCAGACTTGGTCCAGGCTGAAAAAAAGCATCCCATTCCTGGTGACTGGTTCAGGGGTGGGCGTGTGATCCAACTAGAGCCAATAAAGAAAAATGAGACTCTTGCTAGGACTCTTGTGAGAGAGGCACCACATTTTCTGCTGCACCTGAATCAGGAAGCGTTCTACTTGAAACTTGCTGTAAGGCATAATTTTACTGCATGAGGCTTGAGAAAGAAGAAACACAAAATAATAGAGCCAAGAAACAGAGTAAAACTGAACTCTAATAGCATAAGTTGTACCGTGTAACAACCCAGGTGCCTGAATGTAGTCCTAATCCCAAACTTGTTAGTTCCATAAGTCATTACTTTCCATTTTGTTGCTTAAAACATTTGCTTGTATTTTCCTTTCCTTTATTTCAAATGATTCTGAACAATAAAAGAGGGTAAAGAAAGGTTGGCAGAGTGGATCTCTGCCCAATTTCAATAAATACTAACCTAAGAGGTGTGGAGTATATCCTGTACCCTAGGCTTCATCAAGTAGGAATCAGAGTCTTGGAGCTCATGCCATCTATTTTCCACTAAGAGTTCCAGGGTTAGAGACTGTACCCAAGCTTTTGAACTCAGGGTTTAGCCATCTTTAAACTTTCAGTTTCTACTTTTGTGATACGTGAATCTACTCATCTCTTGCCTTTCCTGGAAGCTTGGTGGGATAATTTCTGGCTTTATTGTGCCTCCACAACTCAAAAAAGATTAAGATAGTGAGGAAACTAGAGGAAAAGACTGTCTGAGCCAGGTTTTAAGGGTGGGTCTTTACTTGGTTAGTCTCAGTTTGAAAAGTCTCTGAATGCTTTTACACTTGTTCCCTTCATCCCTCCCTCCTGCCTAATGACAGTTATACAAGATGACTATATTTCAAAATTATGTTACTTGAACAGATTGAAAAGATCCTGGATGGTAGTGAATATGCAAAGCCTCTCTCAACATCCCTGCATGCTACCTGCCTATCCCCCACCCCACTTTAGAAGCCTAAAAAGGTACTCAGTTGAAGTTGAGGATGACATCTTCCTTCTTTAACCCAAAGCTCCCAGGATACCACAAACCTCAAGCCAAACCATGGCACAGGCAAAGAATCCCACTCTCCTATCTGAAGAAACAAATGTTTTCGTGAAGGGTAAACATTACTGATGACTAAAATTAAAAAGCCTTTCAGAAGGTGTCCTCCTGTTACAGTTAATAAAGTTGCTGACTGGACAGATACAATTCTTTGAATAAGAAAAGAATGGAAGATATTTTACTGTTTGACAATGAAACACACACATCTTAAGATGGTGACAGTCCCCTGAGGCTTCTGGGACCTTTGGTGCATGCTGCTGAGAGATGGCTGGGGACCCAGGCTTTCTGGAGGATATGGAAAGAGAATACCTGGGCTATAGTTATTAGTCCTGGGATTTCAGAAGCTTCTTGCATATCTATCTTTCTGCCCAATCCTTCCATCTTTGGAAAATTCAGGGTCTCAGAGGCTCAAGGAAGGATGTAGAAATATCCAGTTAAGAAATCTGCCTGCACCTGGGCTCCTCTGATCTGTAGGCCAAGCATGAAATCAATGGATAAGCTGTCCTTTTTTTCCCCAAAGATCATCCCAATGGGTTATTGCTCTTTCAACTTTCAATATCCTTACTTCTCATAATGACATTTTTCCTCTACCTTCCCAGGGGCTGACCTTACATGGTATAGAAGAGGATCTTCCAGCACTTTTTCTTTCTTATTAGGTAAAAGTCTATGAAACAAACTCCAAATCTTAGTGCTAAATTGATTTTTGGGAGGCAACGTATCCCGAGCTCTGATTTCCATACTATGAGGGTCCCTGCTTAGGGCTTCATTTTGTTTCTTAAGAGGCTTGTTCTAGTAAAAGACACTGTCAGAGTCTCTGGACATAGGAACTCATAGAAGGAAAGATTATAAGTAACATAGGGACGAACAGGCCAAATCGAGAGGTTGGCCAAAACTAGCCTCTCAATTCTCCATCTTTTATTCTCTTTCCCTCTCTGCCTTGACTCTGAAAGACGAGAATAGAAAAAGGGGTTGTGATTCCACTCTGCCTCCACTCTTTGGGGAAAGTACAGACATTAAATATTCATGACTCCCTATTTTAGACATAAGGATATTTTCTTATATTTTTTCACTTGAAAATGTAAAGAATTTCTTTCTTAACATGATCCTCAGTTAATGTTTCAGTCAGTACCCCACTGCATAAGAAAAGCACAGTGTTACAATCCCACAAGCAGAATTAGGACTCTTGCCTCTGATTAGCTTTGCTCAAAAGCAACCCACTGCTTTCCAAGTCAGCTTGAACACAAAAGCTTGGCCTCCTCACCTAGGCTAGGAAGGGGCCCATAACTAAGCACTGCGACACTTTGTTCTCTTATAGGTTTCCTGAACTCTCTTATCAAATTCAGGGTCACTGAACCACTGTGTTTGGAATTACTGTAAAGGCATTTACCATAAATATTTATCTTTTCTCCCGGAATGTTGGTGTTCTAACCTGTCCTGAGAGCTCATGTGTCTCTCTTTGACAATGTCATGGATTCAGGGAAGTGGAAAGAACAAGAAACAAACATTCAGCTGCTCAGTGGTCTGGGCCAAACATTCCTGCACCATATTATTTCCCCTTATTTCTAAAGTATTGGTAAAAATAGATTCTTCTATAGAAGCCATACAATGAGAAACACTACCACACAAGAAAGTAAAAAAATAGAAATCCAAAAGAAGCGATACTTCTCCATCATCTGAGGAGTCCTGATGTCTCTGGCAATAGGGCCCTGAGAAAGCATCTTCTGAACTTTAATTCCAGATTCACACCACGGCTATGGCATAGGTATGCCATAGGGTCCCTGAGGGTTGGGAGCATAAAGAAGAAGGTGAGCATTCAGCCCCTTCCCCCTTGGCTCTAGATAAAATTTCTACCCATTCTGGACTGAAGGCATCCTCCGCCCTTCTTTTTGCCTTCCCATTTTTCAACTTCTTTGTTTTATAGTATGTTTTCACCTAGTGTAATTTCTATTTATTCCATATGTAACCCAATGTGTGTTGCTCTAATGAGTATATTATTGCTTTTGGAAATCAGGGCTCTGTGTAGAATAAGTTTTAGAATTTTTCTCTACCAAGAGTTTGAGATTAACCTGAGCAATATAGAAAGTTTCTGTCTCTAAACATTTTTTTAATAGTCGGTAGTGGTGATGCATGCCATAACCCTAGTGACTTGTGAGGCAGAGGCAGGAAAAGTGCTTGAAACCAGGAGTCTGTGGCTTCAGTGTACAATAATCATACCACTGCATCCTTGCCTGGGTAAAAGAGCAAGGTATTGTCTAAAAACAAATCAAAACAAACACACACACAAAACACAAAGAAGTCTCTCCAGAGAGGTGATAAACTAGTTTGCTTGTTCACCACCTCCTGTTTGTCATTGGTTGCAGGATGCTTCAGAGCTGTTACTTCGCTGCACTTCTGGCCTGTCTTGCATAGAGGCTGAACTGGCTCATGCTCACTGTGGGAGTGGTCACTAACTTGTGATGTCTTCTTGAGATGAACTCCATCTTGACCACAGTTCAAATATTTCTGATCTAGCCACCTTAGCTAGGAACCTCATTGATCAATTTCCTCACATCCATTATTCAATTCTTCTGTCTGCTGTAATTCACAAGTCAGTTTAGATTTCTTGGAAGGTCACTGTGTATAAGAACACAATACTGAGTAGAAAAGAATAGCTTCGGCATATGTTGTTTCTAAGAAAACTGCTTCCCAAGGAAAAAACAGGCTCCTTTTACTCTGCCTTTCCTTTAAAATGTTGTCTTCAAAATTGCACTTTTATTTTTCTAGCCTTAGAATTATGGTCAAGATGGTCATAATTAATAAGTCGATTTTTCATCTTTAATTCAAGCACTATGATCACAGCAGAAAAAAATTATAGCATAATCCATTAGCCTTTAAATCCCTTCCAATGATGTATATATTATAACAACCTGAGTGACTATATTATACTATCACACAGGTAGGCTGCAGTTTAAGTCCTATCCATTAGCAGAACATTTTTTTCAGAGACCTGTCTCTCTCCATTTGAAGGCTTTCTCTCAACACTGAAGCCCCCAAATTGAGTTATCTGCCCTACCCATTTTTGAAGTCTGAAGTTAAGGTGGGCACCCATTAGTCCTAAAAGACTTAAGAGGAATTAAGACAGAAATTTATAGTAATCTATAGTGTAAGTATGGTTTTGAATAACACTTTGTTCCTGCCTTTGTCCCTCATGTTCTTCATAGGGCTATGAGTCAAGGCTGACCTCTCCTTACCAACACAGTGATTCATCAGTGGCCACACACACATGTGTGAAAGCTGGTGAGCCTAATATAAGTGCAAGATAATCACGCAGTATTTTCTCTCACGCTGTAGCCATGCTATAGAGACCTGGGGAATTTTTATATCTCAGAAAACACTGTTAAGATTTCTCAAGTTCCCTTCTTTCCTCCGGAGACATGCCCTGCAGTTGCCAATATTACAACCAGAGACGCACTTGTCAAAAGTGAGTCACTCAGATATCATCACTACTGTTTCTCAGGAGCAAATAGTGGCTAAGCCCTGCTGTATAATGATCCTCCCTTCTCCCTGGAGTCAGTCACAGAATACCCTGTTCTTTTTCTCCTGCTCCATAGGTTCTGCAGAATGATGCAAAGTTTCTTCAGCTGTGCACTCTTATATTCAAGCCTGAGGCTAAAGCGTTTTTGACTGCAATGATCCAGCTGCTTCTCAGTCTGCTCTCACTAATAACCCCATTATAATATTTATAATATTGTCTATTAAGGAAGAGCTTTGCTTGTCCCCACAGACGCTATCAAATTACCTTCCGTCTTTAGTTCATGTTCATGCCTTAGTTCTTTCCTGAGAGAGGGCAAACCCAGCGACAGGGAGGATTGCTACTCAAGTTCTTTGCCAACCTCACACCCACTGTAGCTAAAATGAGCGTCCCATCTGCCTTGTCTTGGCTTAAGGCCGCCAGTGCTATTGATTCCATGGGCTGTTAGTGGCGCAGCTGGAGTCTTATTTCTCACATCAGCCTGGGTGGGTCTTAGGAATGCTTGAGGACTAGAGCACTTGCAGGGAATTATTTTGGAAAGGTGGGAGAAGTTGGATTTATTCTTGTTAATGAGGCAGGTAAATTTCTGCAGCAGTGTTGTAAGAAACTGCATTCTGACAACTATTGAACCTCTTTCACCTAATGAAACTATCAGAGAGATAACATTGTGTTTTAGAGACCCTGTGTGACATCAACAGAGAGATGACGGGAATGTAATGTGTTCGAGGTGGTCCAACATGCAAAATAAGTCCTTGAGCTTGATTCTTGCCAAAAAGAATTGCTGTAAGCATTTTAATAATGGAAATGGACAGGTGCCATGCTTAGGACCATGTAAGGTTATGTTAGAATGAGGATGAAAGCAAGCTGGCAGGGATTCCTGAGATCCCAGAAGGCTAATGTCTTGTTTGCTATCTCAGTTTAGTGAATCTTCCAGGAAGGGCAGAAAAGTTATAACAACTATTTTTGTTCATGGAAGAAAAACAGCAAACCTAAAAAAAAATCAATCAAAGCTCTAGTCATTTTCCCTCATATTCTCATATATCCTATATATCTGATCACAGATATATGGGAATATGAGGGAGTCCCCCCAAAAGCCAGAATTATCTTGTGGAGGGTGGGTCACTTGTAGTACACTGGGAACTTGTTCCTCTGGATCAAACGGTCGGCCAAAGTCTTTATCTGGAAGTTTGGAGAAGGTTGCATCATGATTTGTGGAAGAAATGTTCCAGGTTGTGGCAAACAGGTTTTTCCACCATGACAATGCACCTGACTGCACTGCACTGAGTGTTCAGCAGTTTTGGACTAAAAATGGCATGATCCCTGTGCTCTACCCTCCCTATTCAAACCCATTTCATCCCTAGTGACTTTTTTTTTCTCCAGATGAAAATGTCCTCAAAGAGAAACGTTTTTGACGATGTGGAAGAGGTGAAACAAAAAATGGCAGAAGCACTAAAAGGTATCAAAACTGATGATTTCACAAACTGTTTTGAGCAGTGGAAAAAGTGTCTCAATTGATGTATTGCATCAAATGGAGAGTACTTTGAAGGTGACTGAAGTTTTAACAAGAATAAATACACAGTTTTTAATAAATAAATTCAGTTTTTTGGGTCCCCCCCATGCAATCAAAAGCATTATTAAAGTAAAAAAAAAAAAAACCCGTTATGAATCAACACTGTACTGATATAACATTTAATTCAGATTCCAGGGCAGAAGTTTCTCTCTTAAAGGGTATATGTGTGTGTGTTGTGTGTATTATCATGATCTTATGAAGTAAACAAAAATTACATATAGAAAGATAGTTTGTAAGTTTTTAGAGCAATGTTGTAGTGGAAATCTGGTCACATAAAAGTGTCATTTTCTTCCAATTAAGCCAGAAAAGCAAACACAGTGCTCTGTCATTTCAGATTGTATAACTGAGTTTCGGTTAGTTAATGCGAGAAAACTGATAAAGTAACTGATGAAAATTACTAGAGGAAATATTGTTGGAACTATATAATAAGGCTAAGGAAATTATATCCCATTGTTAAGTGGAGAATGATGGGAAGTAGATTTGTAGAAAAATGAAACTGCTCAAGAAGTTTGAGAGATTGTCATAGTTAGTTTTATTTATACTTTTCTTGTTTTTGATTGTGCAAGGTAAAATTCATAGGTAAATAAGTCTGCAAACATAATATACATTTGTTAAATGTATAATGATAACATTAAAAGTGATAAAAGCTTAATTGGGATTTTTTTTTTCTTTTTGAGAGGGTAATAAAATATTGGTATATCTTACAATTAATGGTTTCTAGATTTTTAAAAAAATACACTATATTTAGTTTATCAATCTACTTCAGCACAGAACGTGTCTTAAATTTTTTTCGCAAGCTTAATTACTAAAATGAGAAAAAAAAAGTGGGGAGGGATAAAAAGAGGGAAAATGTTGAGGTAACAAAAAATAATCATGGAAACAATATGCAATAGCACTTGCTTATCACTTTGCATGAATGACCTTTTTTCCAGTCTATTGACTCAATATGTACATTCCACAATCCAAATTTTATACTGTATAAGTTACAGTTGATATTAAGTGGAACATTTTTAATGTGGAGGTTTATTTCATAAGAGACAATAAGAGTCACAGCCAATAAACAAAATATACCAACTTTTAGTCTTAAAAATCAGTACCTGCCTTTGGCATATAAATAGAAATAAATAATAGCAATGTGGATTCAAAACATCAAATGCATTTTTGTATGCTTCTTTAAGAAAAAATGGAACTGTTGTATATATTTTTGGAAGTATTTCCTTCAAAATGGTTATTTTTTAAATGATTTCGTATGATCTCATGTGTCCTGAAACCTATTGCAGAAACTCCTTCCCCAACTATGACAAAAAAAATGAGTTTTTACTATTCCTTCTGTGTTTTAAACAGATACTAGATTTAGCTTGTTGGAAAAAATACAAGTACACACTCAAAATAGAGCATCATCAGCAGGAAATATCACTGTAGTTGTGGTGAGAGATTTAGTAAGATGTTAAATTTGTCAGTTTGAAAGGAATGTAAGTGAGACAGATAAGCCAAGGATGAAATTAATGATGAAGTCAGGCAAATTCAATGCAAAACACCAGTGTCTATGCCAATTATAGTACCGTCATCACTTTCCAGGCAACTGAATGTCTACATGAGGAAACAGAAGATGGTCCAATCCTGATTTCTTATTAACAGCAAAATTAACCATCACAGCTTTAACAGGCTTACACTGAAGTAGTGTTTCTGCTCACTCTCTTAATAACTGTAATTAAACCTTCTTTTTCTACTTTATTTTATTTTGCTCTAATAAAATATTACAAAATAATGCTTTTAGCTTTTTTTCTTAAGGGGAGAGGAATAAGGTGTGTTGACATTGTTTTTAAGGAGACAGCCTATATCTTTGTAGGTAGGTATTTCCTCCTTCTTGAATTTTAGTTATATAGATCTATTTAAAAAACAAATTTGTATTCATAATATGCTTTTTAGAGCTAGGTATAATAGAACAAAATTTTGAGTAGTTGTTCAAAGAGTTTGTTAAGGAACACAATGTGCCTGTTCCTTTATATGATGTATCTCTTTTACATGACAGACATGATCATTGAGCAGTGACAAGAGAATACAGTTACAGGTGAAGATTGCTTTATACAAGGGGTCTACAGTTGCTTATTCACTATTTTCACTCATTTACTCATTGCTCAGCAAGATTTTCTAAATATATACTCATGTAGAACCAAGTTCTTTGCAGGAGCTTTATAGGAGGAAGATGATAGAAATTTGAATAAAATACCTGTCATCCAGAAATTCTAGATTATGTTCAAGACAACACAACTGTTAAAAGTTAATTAAAATATGACATTATTATGTTAGATCCATTTGTTTCTGCATTCTACTCATTTTTTATCTCTTTATCCATTCAATAATTTATTTAGAAACTAATGAATAATATTGCATTTCAGTAATGGTGGTAGGTGCTGGGAATGCAAAGATGAATATATCACATTCTATACTCAAATAATTTAAGGGCAGTAGATTGCATTATTGTTTCTAAATGCTTATCCATATTTCAATACAAGGATTATTGTCTATTGCCAAAGTATATGCACTACCTCCTATTAGTGCTGAGTTGGTTGGTCCTTGAGCTTTCTCTCATGATTGACATGTGACTGAATGTAGGGATGAGCACTGAATTCGTGAGGTAATGGTAAAAGCTACTGCATGTTTCTGCCAGCTATTTTGTTCTTTTTCTCTTGACGTATGAAAGGCAAGTTCAAATAGAACCTTGTCCGTCAGCCAGAGTCCCTGAATGAAAGGGAAGATACATGGAAAAGATTTTAGTAGTCAATCCTCAGCTGGTCACATAAAAGAGACTGAGAAATGGAGTCAATGCAAGCCGTTGAGAATTTTGGGTGTTTGTTATTAGAGTAAGACTGACCAGTTCCATGCGATTCAGCCCTATCTATCAAAATCTGAAAATTATTTATTGAAAAGGTTGTGAATGATCTATTTTGAAAATTTTCTGGCCAACCAAGGGAAAATAAAAAGATAATTCTTATTATTTAAAATAGCATGAGAAAGTCCAAAGAAGTATTGATAAGAATGATATGTTTGAAGAAATAGAGTTAGTTTGGTGAAATGTAAGTAAAAGGAAATATTTCATGAGAGATTAAACTGAAGAGCAAAACAAAGGTAATGGCTTGTATGCCAAGTGAGTATACTTGTCCTCAAGGCAATAGGGAACCTAAGAAGGGCTTTACACCAAGGTGTCATAGTTAAAAAAATCATCTAAGAGTCACCACTTAAAATTCTTTGGAGATACAGACACACAAAGAGAGAGAAAGAGAGAGGAGAGAGAGAGAGAGAGAGAGAGAGAGAGAGAGAGAGAGAGAGAGAGAGAGAGAGACTCTGTTTAAATGTTGTAGTTCATAGAGAAATGTTACTTGAAGCTATTTTAAAATATGAACAAAATTTGAGCAACATTTTGTCAGGGCTAGAGATCAAGAGTATTCTATGGACAAGCAGCAGCATTATAGAGAACTAGAGTTTTGAAAATTGGCTAGATAGATGTAGAGAGATCAGGAAGTTAGTGAGACTTCAAAGTAGGATTCATTTGTGCCTGAGTGAAAAATAATGGTAAAAGTAATGGTAAAAACACAGTAAAATTAAATAAAGTAAAAGTAAAAATATGGTAAAAATATAGTTAGTAGAGTCATAAAGAGACTTATATATGCCATACAAAGATATTTGAGTTTTGTTCACAGGCAATTTTAAGTGACACTGGAATAATTAAAGATGTGAGATGACATAATCTGAGTTGCATTTTACGAGTTTTTCATGGAGAATGTATTGGAAGTCAACAAAGGATTAATTTCTCAAATGGAAGACTAAGTGAAGGTATTACAGTAGTAGTCCAAGCAATCTTCAGCAAGAATCTGGACAAAGTCAGGGGCAATAAAGATAGAGACAAAGAACTGCATCTGAGAAATATTTAGGAAGGTGAATTCATACAATTCACTGATTGGTCAAGGGAAGTTGGAATTAAAGTTGACCTTTGGATTTCACACCACATGTCTGGGTATGTGGTCCATTTCGTGCTGCTAACAAAAATTATCTGAGAGTGAGTAATTTATAAAAAAACAAATTTATCTCACACAGTTCTGGAAGATGGAAAGTCCATAATTGAGGCACTAGCAGGCTTGGTTGCCTGGTGAGAGCTGCTCTCTGCTTCCAAGATGGTGCCTTGTTCCATCATCCTCTGGAAGGGAAGGAACACTATGTTATCACATGGCAGGAAGTGGAAGGTGAGCTAGCAAACTCTGAGTGAAGCCCCTTTTATAAAGGCAATAATCACATTCATGAGAGAGGAGCCCTCATGCCCTAATCACCTTGCGAAGAACTCACCTTTTAATAGTATCCCAAATGAATTATGGAGGGGACACATTCAAACCATTGCAGTTATCATCCAACAAATCTGGGAAACAGGGACATGCTATAGAGGCCCTTTTAGAAATAAGATCATATGACCTAGAGTCAGGCTTACGCAGAAGTCAGAACCCTATTGGACATTGCCTTCCTTTCACTTTGTGGACCAGCATACGTGCTGTGGAAAAGAACCTACCTAAAATGAGAAGTTTCAGGTTAAGAATATTCTCTGCCTCTTATCAGTTGGGGGATGTTAGTCAGCGTAAATAATCTTTGGCATCTTCAGTGTCTCACTCTGAAAAATGCAGGTAAGTACGCTGATCTTGTAAGGTTGTGCAGAGTTTCAGAAAGACAACGTATGTGAGAATATTGAAAACCCCCACCCCCTGCCCTAAAATATAGGCTATTTCTTTCTTTTTTTTTTTAATTTGAAACTTCATTCTTCCCTGGAATGTGAAAACTGAGTATCAGTTGAGCCCAAGAATATCTGTAAGAACCTGCTGGAAAAAAAGTCCTCTAACTTCTAGCTTAAGGAATTCTATTGTAATAGACAAGCCAGCTACTTTGTTTCAAAGGTACCTTTGTGGTGTGTACCATGGAAGAGTCTGCTGAGTTGTCTTGGTAAACTGAGTCTGCTGAGTAGTCTTGGTAAATTTTGAAGTTATGCATGTGAACTAAAATTTCTTAATCTTATTGCAAAAAAGAATAAAGAACAATTCACGTATCGAAATAGTTTTCATAAACTAAAAAATTGTCACAAATCTGAAAATCAGAGTAGATCCAAAGCACACAATTATTGTCAAAATATTTATTAACTTACCTTTATGGAATGATAAGTAAAAAAAAATCACTCAACTATCTTGTATGTGTAATATATATACGTAAGTATTTATTGTCGTGTTTTATCAATGGTTTTTGAATTAGCTGTATCAAACACAGAAGCTCAGTAATTTAGAATATTTACTCCCTGTGCTTTACAAAAAGCTGCCTACATGTTGCTCTTTTTAGTTTTTTTTATTTCTAGTGAATTATGGAAGCATCTTTTATGACCACAGCCTATTTATCTTAGCAGGAAGCATTAGTAAAACGCATCTACATACCACGAATGCTCATCTGATAAGTGCTTCTCAGTGCACTGAATGTTTTAACTTTTATAAATAGAGAGAACAATTTTTCCCCCTGGGTAAAATCTATTTCATAGATTAATATACACCCTTTCATCATTTAAATGGGCTGCAGTTAGAGATCTATGTTTATGATATTCCTTTGGAGCACTGATAGGTGGATAATACATATTCGGTTCCTTCAAAAGCAACACAGTTATATTATTCACACCATTGCCTTTAATGAGCTGGCTCTAAGCCATCATCATCAATCTTGACATTTATGCTCTCTTCATGCTGTACCAGAGCCTTGTGATGACATAATTGTTGCTTGTATAATAAGTGCCGATGTGAAGTACATTAGCTATGAAAAACCTAATTTATAACCCAAAGGACCAGTTTGATCATTATCTGGAAAAAAAATTAGTTCTCACACTTTCAAAATCAATGCTACTTCAGGGCAGATAAATATATATGTTTAATATCTTACAACTTGGCGAAGGTGGCGAGGTTGATTGAAATGCCTCAAAAATAGGGATGAGAGTTGTGCAGTTGAGCAATATAGGACTTGTAATTTATTTCTTTAATATAAGAGCAGTTTGTCAGGGGTGTCACAAAAATGTGAATTTGTCTTTATTATTGGTTGTACACTGCTCAGCACAAATGAATTATTCATCTGAAGGCAGAGAAAACAGAAGAAATATTAATAGTTATTTAACTTGACCACAATTATATTTCAAAGAACTGCATTGTCACCAGGGATTCTAGATAAAATATAGAACCCCCAGTTCCTAATAACAGATTTTTTTTTTAGTGTAAGTATGTCTCAAGTGTGACAACCCTAATGGTCACTGTGTTCTCGGTCTCATGTTGCAAGCTGTGACAGCAGGATGAGGACAGAGTGTGAAATGTGTGATATTTTAAGATCTACTTGGGTTCCTCCCAGTACTTTGATGCGATTTGTAAGAAAATGCATTCCTATATATTCTACATAAATTTTGGTTCAGGTATCCAGAAACAACTGAGAGAACAAAACATATGCTGCACTTAAATTATTCTTTATAGCAATTGTTCTCACTTTGATGTAAGAACAGTGCTTATTTTTAAAAGGGCCAAATTTAATAATGGATTTTCCATAAACCTTCTAGAAAATAAGCTTACCTCCAAAGAAATTTAGGTTAAAGAAAACTATAATAATGTGCTATGCACTAACTTTTTTCTGGAAATAGTAGAAATGAATTACAATCTTGGAATTATTTTTTCTTACTGTCAATTAAGGGAGATATGTATGGGGTAAAATCAGCCAGTACATTTTGTCAATTCAGTTGCTTGTCAATAAAAAAGTTTATCAGTCTAATTATCTGCCAGGTCAAGTACCTAGCAAAATGACTGATTTTGTTGGAGGAGTTCATCTGATGATTTTAATGAACCTAATCTCTGATTTTTTTCCAAGACTCAGCATGTTTTACCTTAGAACACGTTTGCTGAAGTTTTTTCCCCTCTATTTGAAAGACAAACTTTATTTAAAATTTGTAATTCACATGATCATACTTACATTTATGAGTGTGTGTATATAAAAACCTTTAAAATGAATTAGCCTGTTTCCTACCTATGGACTAGATTGAATCATGCTTTATTTATTTATTTATTTCTGTTGAGAATATACATATGGCATCACAATCTATCAGTTTCATATTTATGGGGGAATGTTTTCAGATCAATCTTTCCTTGCTGACTTGACAACACATTTATTTTTGTTTCATGAACTCCTTTTCAATCAAAAAAAGGCTCTGATGCTGACCCAACATACAAAGCTACATTTTGCACCTTGTCAGGCCACATATAAATTTTTGTAAGGTGAACAATGGTTGCATTTAAGTACTGATATAGTAATCTTGAAGTCTTCTGGCCGTATCCTTTAGGAACGGACTCCATACATTGTATTAGTATTAAATGTTTCATTGGTTTTTTTTTTTTTTTGGCTGAAGTTTCTATATGAGGAAAAAAAGAAGCATGAGATCATTCTATCTAGAATCCCAGAGGCTGCATGACAGTCATCTTCCACTAGAACTCCAGGTTAAAATGCATTTATAGGCCGGGCTCGGTGGCTAAGCCTGTAATCCCAGGACTTTGGGAGTTCGAGGTGAGTGGATTGCCTGAGCCTGCGGGTTCAAGAAACGCCTGGGCAACTTGGCGAGACCTCATCTCTATAGTAAATCAAAAAATTAGCCGGACGTGGTAGCGCGCGCCTGTAGTTCCGGCTGCTTGGAAGGCTGAGGCAGAAGGATCGCCGGAGCCCAGCGGATCGAGGCTGCAGTGGCCGGGAGCGTGCCACTGCACTCCAGTCTGGGTGACAGAATGAGACTCCAACTCAAAATAAATAAATAAATAAATAGAATGCGTTTATACACGTTAACAGAGTCAGCAGGAATTGAAATAATCTATGTAACAGTGTGATAAAAAAGACAACTTTTTACAGTCTTGCATGCAATATTGTTTTGAAGCTCGATTTCAGTGATAACTTTTTTCCAGTTTTACACCCCGTATGATACTTACTATTGCTGTTATCACTGATCTGTAGACTCACTATATTTTGTCTATGGAAGCACATTTATTCATAGCATTTGTCGCAAAGAATCTTTGTTCCACGTCACTAAGATTTGGACGTTTTCTTTTTACATTAATTAATTAATTATGTATTTATTTGCCAAGGACTACCCTCAATCTATCCTGACTGATATTCACATAGAGTGACTACAGAGTGCTAATGGAAATGTGTCAAGCATCCATTAGTGAATGTGTGTGTGTGTGTGTGTGTGCATGTGTGTGTGTATGTGAGGGTGGACCCCCCAAAACAGGAAGTTATTTATTAAAGAACTGCATTTATTCTTGCATGTTTAAACTTCAGCCGCCTTCAAAGGACCCTCCATTTGATACGATACAGCTATCAGTACACTTTTCCCACTGCTGAAGCTTTTTTTCAACTCATCAATTTTGATGCCTGCTTGTGCTTCTGCTGTTTTTTGTTTCATCTCCTCCACGTGGGGAAAACCTTTTCCTTTGAGGAATTTTTTCATCGGGGACACAAAAGAAAGTTGTCCAAGGCAAGATCAGGTAAAGAGGGAGAGTGTGACATGGAGATCATGCTGTTTTTGGTAAAAAAAACTACTGAACACTCATTGTGGTGTAAGCAGGTGCACTCACAAAACACCAAAATGGGCAAATGTGTTGAAAGAATCTACCTCCCCATAAAAAAATTCACTGAAGCTGAACATAGCTTCTCACAACAATACTAGTTGGTGCCCTGATGCCAGTGGTTTCCTAGAACACTTACCTAGCAGGGGAAGCCTGTGATACAAGGGGCCCACTCTCCAAAGAACACTTCTGTTTTTTCTTAGGAGCCCTCTCATGTATACACACACACATACATACGCACACACACACACACACACACACACACACAGACGAGCAATAGTTAATGAAAGCAAAATAAAAAATAATAACTTAAATTATTCACAAGCTTAAAGAGTCTCTTTGTTCAGAATGTAATTTCTGGCAACTTGGCACTTCTTTATTATATTGGGCCCTCAATTTCACTGTGAATAATGATCTGTTTTATTGCTTCAGTTGGCTCATGTAATACCTGTATTAGAAAATCTGTACTTAAAATATAGTTCATAAATCTCATTCAGTCTTGCTCTACTGTCAAAGTTAGGTTATAACTTGATTCCTCTTGCATATTACATGGTGTTTTGATATTATTGTCTGTGTCTAATTTTTTAAAAATAAAAAGCTGAAGAAAGTCAAAGGCTTTGTGGATGTATATGGTTATAAAAAAGGATAGAAAAAAGTATTAGAATGTGTTGAATACCTATTTACTGCCCCAAATTTGCACCTAATAGATCATCTAATCATCAGAATATAACAGATTGGTTAGTCATAAGAAAAACAATGCTAGGGAGAATAAAATGGTCAATATCTTAAAGGTAGAAAGCAGAAGAGCAAAACCTGTATTTTTTTACAACTTTCAAGTTTTAATAAATTTTCAGTTATCTGAAGCCAACTCTTTAAGACAGCTGCTACAGTCTGTGTTTCTGTCAGACTTGAAGGTTAACAGGTATATGAGTAGGTAGGCTAAGCTTTTGTAGCAAAGCCCAGAATCTTATTGACTTAAAGTATTAATCATTATTTATCACATTAGTGCTTGTTTATTCCCTACAATTTCCTCACTCTAGGACCAAGTTCTTTCTGAAATTTTACATGTGCTGGAAAATGAACAAAAAAACACAGTAAAACTCACACAGGAACTTACATTTCCATGCAAGAAGTACACATTATAGATGTGTCATTTATGTCATTTCGTCAACCCACAAAATTCATATGGACACACCCAACTTCACGTTGTTTGGAACTGTGACTTTTCCATGTAGTTAGAAAGAGAGGGAATCAGAATAGCTGTATGAACAGCACTGAGGACAATTTTAGAATATTGACTCAATTTTCCCATATTTCTTCAGAGACAGGTGGGTTTTGGTTTGGAAATGGCAGCTTCCTCTTTGTTTCTTCCGACTTTTTATGTAGCACTTCCATTTCTTCAGATACGTATATACAGGACTGCAAGCTCAGAATAGAAAGCTGGAATGGAATTAAGATACCATGTTTGTTTATTTCTACTGGAAAATAATTTTTAAAAATTTTACTAACTTCATATAGTTGAAATTCTTAAACTTTTTATTAATTCAATCTATACATTGCATGCCTTTCTCTCTCCCTCTCTCTTTGTCAGTCTCTCCATTTTCCCATTTTTCTGTTCTCTAATATATTAGTGGGGTTTTTTTTAAAAAAGATCTTTAGCTCCCTTACCATTTCATTCAGACACAGTAAGTCTTGTTGATCTTCACATCAACCATGATGGCTCTACACTTTTGATTAGATATACTATATAGAAAGTGAGGACAAAGACGCTTAACACACGTGTTCAAATCTCAATTCCACTTTGAAGCGCATCTCTAAATTTTTCAAAAAACTTATCATCTCTGGCAATTGAATAATGCCTCAGAATTTGACATTAAAATACTTTACTTGGTTTCATATTGAGGACTAGTAGAACATTAAAGTGACACTGTCCTAAATCAGACCAGATATTCAGGTATTGTTATAGAAAACAAAAGCAATGAATCCTTGATTTATCAAGAGAAATTAGATTTTTTTGAACTTGTCATTTTCCTTAATAAAAATGTCTTATCCTCTTTCTCTAGAGTCATTGTTGTCACATTTACTACTGAACAATTTCTTAATTTCTTATTGTATAGACCCTGAATTTTGGAGACTAGGCCTTATTTTGGTGGTTTATAAATGAAATCTTGTTTTTTAAAAAAATTAGAATGTAGAGCTACAGCATGAAAATGTAGTAATCATAGTTACATGTATATCTAATTTAGTATTTATAGACACTCATCATTATCATCTTATTATCAATTAGTATACTGAGACACATTTGCAAAGGTGAGACTCCTTTATTAGAATGCATACCCTTTTAGCATCAAACACGGGTATAAAGACATACTTAACAGTCATTCATTTACTTATTATATACATTTTATATTGTCAGGCCTTATTCTAATTCATACCATTTTAACAAAGGAGATATATGGCATCACCTTCCTGAAATACTAGACATGTGAGTTCTCAAAATAGTGATAGCTGTGCCAAGGTAGAAGGAAAGTTTTCAAACTGAAGGTTCTGTCCATAGTGAATATACTCGGGGAAAGTGTGGTGAGAAGGACCATTGGGCTGAATGAGGGCCATGATTTTACTAGTAGGTATAGAAGAGGGGCATGGGAAGAGGATGAACAGAGTATTGAATGCAATCTTCAATTAAAAATTTCATTTTTGACTGTACTTTTTTTAAAGTACAGGTAATTGAAAGAGTTTGAAGGAGAGTAAACAAAAAATCTGTTCTTCAGTGGCACTGCTGTGGTGATGGTGAGGAGCTTCTATGGACCGCAGAGAACTTGTCACCTCTATGGCTTTGTATTGGTGGAACTGGGTGCACAGCTCCTATACCCTGGAGCATCCGTGACCAAGTGTCTGCAACTCAGGGCAGTTGCCTGAGCCTGTTAGGGATAACATCTTAGCACTATCTTGCCCTTTAAATGACAGTTTACAAATTCTTCCCTAAAATAAGTCTTTGTAGTACATCTTTTGGACAATTAGTGGTTTTACCAGAAAGTAGCTCATGTTGACTTTTTATTCATATTTCTAGATTGGTTTCTCTAATAAAACATCCTAAGTTTCATCTTTATTCTCTATGGTATTTTCCCCTTATGTTTTTTTCCTCTCAAAATCTTTAGTGAGAACTTTATCATGTTTGCCTCAGCTAAATCTCCAAAGTACAATGAGAGTGTGTGTGTACATGGTATTTTTTTTTTTCTTAGTTAGAAAGATGTGATCTTTTCTATTCAGGTAAAAACAAAAATCCTGAATAAATTGGTTCCTTCAGACAAGTGCTTATGTGATGTCTATTGCAAACCAATGAGGTTGTGTGCATAGTACTAGTGGCAGACAAATATGGACTTCCACAGATTATTGATGGTGGGTGTCAGGCTCACACTTGGCATGCCAAGAAAAACCAAGAGGGTCAAGCAAGACTTCAGAAATGTTTCTCTGATTAGGGTATTATTTATGTAAATGGTCAAATTAGTTTTTGGCAAATTCTGTTTGTCTACTTGACCCTTCTTCCTCTGAAAAGACACCTAAGTGTCAAAGAAAAGTTGTAACTTAAATCTTTGTAAATCTATGATGGCCAGGTAGAACTAGTTATAAATCTTTTTGCTGGAGTATACTATTCTTTTTTTTTTTTTTTTTTTTTACATTTCCTCCTTCATTTGGGGTACTTCTTTATTTTATTCTGTGAAATCTATGCCCTGTTCTTTTCTAGCTTGATGAACAGTTGACCAAAACCTGAGACAACTGACACCACCTATGTTCTGGTACCTCAACTGTTTCTTAGTTTTTTTTAAAAGATGTGTGGTACAATTCAGGATTAGGTATACAAGGGATTGACAGTCATGGAATACTGCCAGAGGAGGGGAGGAGGCACACAACATCAATAAGGGTATCTGATCTCAAACTAGGTGAAGTGGGGACCAAAGGGAGGCCCAAATTTGTACGATGATTATTCTTCAGTTAAACGACTAAGGCATTCTGATAATGAAATTCTGGAATGAATATGATAAGAATGACTTAGCTTTACAGTTGTTCATAATGACCTTGACATTCTTTGAAACATGTACATGCCCCCTATAATACTGGATCCACCATCATTCCTGTTTTACCACCATCAGAATTATAGCATATGAATTAATGTCAAAGTCTGTACAGAATTTATGAGATAATACTTAGGTCATTTCAACTTTAAATTCACAACTCTGATGTTGAAAGTCAATAATTAAATGATGGACATGGGAGACTCAAAAAGCAGATTCCCACTTGCTAAGCAATGTATTACTAAATCCATGATAAATGGTACATTTAAGCGTACATTTCAGCCCCCTTTTTTTTTACTTGTAGGTATAATTTTGAATTTACTGGGGACATACCTTAGTGAAAGATGGCATGGAAATAAAATGATTAAATAATTAAAAGAATTTCATGCACACTGAAGGGAACTGTCAAACCTTGTATTGCCTACATGGGTTTCTGTGGTGATCCTGTAACCAGTAGAATGTTGATTGGTAGGAATTTTTGAAATGTGAAATTTATTTTGAACATCTCTCCATTTCTCTTACTATTTGGTAATGTCAGAAAGTCTCAAAGTTGCTAAAGAACAATTGGGACCTCATTGCTAGTATGGGGTTTATGCTTTTTCATAGGTTTACCCAAATGTCAACCGTGTGTGTATGTGTGTGTGTGTGTGTGTGTGTGTGTGTGTGTGTGTGTGTTTGTGTTTAGTAGAGGAAATCAAGTGGCTTTGGCCTCAAGATAAAGCTGTGAGACATAAAGTATAAATAATAAGGTCATTCCACTTAACCCTCTGGTGTCTGTCTGTTATGGGATGACACAAATATTTTGTCATCTATGGGCAGTTGATTTACTATAATCTTATTGAATCCAAATTATAATCAAGGAGAGAATTTTGATTTCCATATTCATTATTTGTTGAAGTTAAGTATGAAGTCAATTATGAGGTGAATTAACATACAAAAAGTTCATTTTATTTATCTGAATGTTATAAATGATTTGGGACTCCTTAATTCTGCTTTTTTATGCCTATTGCTAAATACCTGTTGGTGGAGAATAAAATAGGACTGGATTCACAATTAAGAATTTTATTGTTGGTAGCTACTTTTTCCCATTCTGTGGGCTGTCTCTCCACTCTCTTACTGGTTTCTTTTGCTTTGCAGAAGTTTTTCAGTTTAATGAGGTCCCGCTTGTTAACCTTATCTCTTATGGCATGGGCTTTTGGGGTTTTGATCAAGAATTGGTTGCCTATTCTGATTTCCATAAGGGTGTCTCCTGTGTTTTCTAAGATTCTTATATTTTGAAGTTTTATGTTGAGGTCTTTGATCCATTTGGAGTTGATTTTTGTGTATGGTGATAGGTAGGGGTCCTCTTTCAATCTTTTGCATGTGGACAGTCAGTTTTCCCAGCGTTGTTTACTGAATAGGTTCTCCTCTGCCCAGTGGTTGTTGATGGAAGCTTTGTTGAATATGAGTTGGTTGAGAAATTGAGGTTTTGCCTCTGGAATTTCTATCCTGTTCCATTGATCTATATGCCTATTTTTGTACCAGTATTATGCTCTTTTGATTATTGTGGAGTTATAGTAAAGTTTAAAGTCTGGAAGTGTTATGCCTCCATTTTGCTTCTTTTGATAAGGATTGTTTTTGCTATTCTGGTCGTTTATGTTTCCATGTGGATTTCTGTATTGTCATTTACAGGTCTGAGAAGAATGATGTTGGTAACTTAATGGGTATTACATTGAATCTGTAGATTGTCTAACATCTGTAATCTACAAGGAACTCAAATGTGCTGAAAGGGAAAACAAACAAACAGCCCCATTAAAAAGTGGGCAAAAGACGTGAATAAACACTTCTCAAAAGAAGATATATGGGCAGCCAACAGACACATGAAAAAGTGCTCAGTCTCACTAATCCTCAGAGAAATACAAATCAAAAACACATGGAGAGAACACCTAACTCCATTAAGAATAACCATCATTAATAAAATAAACAACAACAGATGCTGGTGAGGATGAGGAGAAAAGGGAACATTTTCTACACTGTTGGTGGCTGTGCAAACATGTTCAACCTCTATGGAAAACAGTGTGGTGATTTCTAAAAGAAGTAGAAATTGACCTTCCATATGACCCAATCTCCCTTCTGGCAATATACCCAGAGGAATGCAGATCATTGTACCAAAAAGATACCTGAATATGCATGTTTATTGCAGCACTATTCACAATAGCAAAAACATAGAACCAATCATGCTCACCGTCAAAACTGGACTGGATTAAAAAAAAAGAAACTGGTACATATACATGATGGAATATTATATAGTCATAAAGAAGGACAAATATATGGACTTTACAGCAAATTGGATGGATTTAGAGTCTATAATGCTCAGCGATCTATCACAGAAACAAAGAACAGAGTACCACATATTCTCAATCTTAAGCAGACCCTGTTAACCATAATATTATTAGAAAGGGATTGGCAGTAGTGGGATACTGCCGGGATGAGGGTATGGGGGACACAACATCAGTAAGGTACCTGATCTCAAACCAGGCAAAGTGGCCACCAAAGGGAGGTCCAAACTTTACCTGTGTGATGTCCACTTGTGTACTTAATCCTGAATTGTACCCCATATCTTTAAAATAAAATATCAAGAGGGAGAAATAAATAAATAATAATTTTACTAAAACTTCAGTCATCCCAATGTCTGCTTGAACAGTAGCTTAGACGAAATAAAGAACATGGTGAACACCACATTTTCTGTGTCCCTTGTTGACTTGAAATTGTGCAGTAAGATGCTGAAAGAACTTTCAGTTGTTTCTGGAGATGAAGGTTCATGCGCAGACCTTTGTTAGGTCTTCCTTATAAAGTATCTGATTTTCCCAGTTTTTTCCTCAGTCTTTGTTCTCTTTCCCCAAACAGATACAGACATGCCTGTTCACTTTGTGTGCTTTTCCATGATACCCAACCTCTATTCAACAATAAATATCCCATAATCGATGGCTTATAAGAGTACAACAGAGGTCTTAGAAGACAAAAGTAGTAAGCGATGTAAAGTTTGATGACTATTGTTATGGAGCTGTGTTTCTCAAACTTTCTGTGTTGCAGAATAAATGTGTGTGTGTGCATGTGTGTGTCTGTGTGAGCGCACCCACGTGTGTGTTTTCCTAATCTGTTAGCTGGTATAGTTTGTGCATAAAATAGTATAGCAGTTCCTTCATTTTTAAAAAAGAACTACCATATAACCCAGCAATCCCACTTATTGGATATATAGACAAAATAAATAAAATCACTAATTTCAAAGGAATATCTGTACTCCCGTGTGCATTGCAGCATTAGTTACAATAGCCAAGAGACGTAAATAGCTTAGTGCCCATCAATGAACTGTTAGATTAAGAAATGTGATGCACATATATACACACAAACGCACATAATGGACTATTTTTTAGCCTTAAAAAGAGGAAATCCCATTTGCAGCAAAATGGGTAGAACTGCAGGACATTATGCTGGGTAAAATAAGCCAGAGACACAAAGAGAGATACTAGATTCTGTATGATCTCACCCATATGAGTATTCTAAAAAGGTTTAACTCATAGAAACTGAGACTAGAAGGTTGGTTATCAAGGGTTGTTGGTAGAGAGAAATGTGGGAGATGTTGGTCAAAGTGTCAATGAGATGAATACATTCTGGAGACTTCATGTACAGCATGATAACAATAGTCAATAATAATGTATTGTGTACTTAAAATTTTCAAAGAGAACATATCTTAAATATTCTTCCTGCAAAAAGAAAAAAAGATTAATTATGTGAGATGATAGATTTTTGAATAAACTTATTGTGGTAAATATTTAACAATGTATATGTATATAAAAAATATCATATTGCACACCTTAAGCACATGCATTTATTATTTGTCAATTACACCTCAGTAAAGCCGGGGGGGGGAAGACATTAAATATAAGTCCATATTTTGTCTTTTTACTGACTAGCCATAAAACTGATCTTCAGAGTACCATAAATGCGTTGAAACATTCTTAACATCTATACTTAATTTATGGCAAGCAGGTAAGAATTTTTGGCTCATGCTTTGAGCAATAGTAAGTTAGATCATGAATGACTACTTTTTATTTGTTATCCACAGAGTTAATTACAGTGTAATTGGACCTAAGTGTGTTTCATCCAACTCTAAATAAGCAATATTAAGATAAAATATTTTCTATAACTTTATAATCATATGTGTGTGGTAGCAAAGACCTGGATTATTTAGTAGCTAGATATTTTTATTTCTAAGGAGGGAAATTTTTCTTTTTCTTTTTTCTTTTGGCTTGTATCGTTTCACATACGCCCATAGAATTAAAGCATTGGAAATGATCAGAACGCAGTTTCTTGGTGTGTTAGCAGGTGAGAAACAGAGGATAGAAATGATAAAGAACTTGGTGATGTTTATGTAGCTCTAGAAATTCAAGAACCAGGGAAATACAAACCATGTGATCCCACTTTTAAAATGCAGACGATAAATCATTCTTTTAACTGCAAATTCATCGTGTACATTGTGCTTGGAGAGCAGTGTGAGGAATTAACAAATAGCAGTTAATGTTAGGAGCTGGGGTCACATTCAAGGGTCAGATTTAAAAAAAGATAAGAAGAGGCATCAGTAAACAGGAAAAATGTAGAATACAAAGTATGTGTACATATCAATACAATATATACACAGAAAATAACTAGAAAATACTATGAGAAAACACCTTTCACTCAGTTTTATGAGGAATTATTGAAAAATATCCTTGAATATCCATTGGTATTACCTACAATGAAATGAAATGATTAATTTTCTTCCTCTTTTTGTCTTGTATTGTGCTTCAAATACAAAGTAGACTAGAACATTTATTTGAAGCAATTTCTTCATATATCTTTATCTATCTATCTATCCATCTGGAACTTAATATTGCCCTCTCATTTGAATAATTGGCAGAAATATTAAGTGCCTGCATCTCACGAGCTGGTATGGATTGAAAGACAAACCAAAGAAGAGAGAGAAACTGCTAGGAATCATGGAGAAGTTACATAGAAAGCACCCGAGAGTCACTATGAGGAGAGAGAAGGTGTAGTAGCCTCCTAGCTGCATTAATCTGCCAAAGTGGAAGACTCAGGCAGGAGTCCAGTAGTAGCCCTTCAACAATTCAGAAGTTATTGGTGAATGTCATGGGCCCTGGAATTGGAGACCACGGATAGATAGACACCAATCCTGAATGCACAGCCGTTGCATTGGAATTCAGGATGAGGACAAATACATTGATTCTCTCCTTCAAATATTGATAGCCTTGGGTATTTGCTGGTGAACGCACAAGAGGACTGAATCCTTTGAGGATGCATAGATATTTAAATTTGATTGAGTCCTCATAGATATTTTCACTGCTTTGGACTCTACTGTGCAGAACCAGCCTACAGGGATCCTGGAGCAATGCCTTGGGAAGTGCCGTGCCTGCCCTCTTCCCCTTCCACTTTCCACACAAAGTTTGTCTCTTCTGTGTGTTGAACAATTGGGAAAGCACTGAGCCTCAGGAAATGAAACCCAAAACTGACACAGTAACCAGCCTTCCAATTATCTGTTTGCGCATTATGTAAAATTTAATGGAAAATTTGGGCAATTACCTCAAAAATTTAGCCTAAGACAAAACAAAACAAACTACTTCAAATGATCAAGATGATATATATTTTAGTTTATATTGCCAATATACAGATTTTCCTGGAAATATAACAGTGTCGCTTTCACTTTTCCTTTGAAAAAACAGCAAAATTTTGTAATTATCTCATGTGAAAGGCACTGTTTTTTTTTCTTTCTTTGAGTCGAAGTCTCACTCTGTCGCCCAGACTGGAGTGCAGTTGCTGCTCCCAGCCACTGCAGCCTCGACCTGCTGGACTCCAGCAATCCTTCCACCTCAGCCTTCCAAGCAGCTGGAACTACAGACGCGCACTACCACGCCCGGCTAATTTTTTGATTTATTGTAGAGATGAGGTTTCGCCAAGTTGCCGAGGCGGGTCTCGAACCTTCAGACTCAGGCAATTCACTCACCTCGGCCTCCCAAAGCGTGGGATTGCAGGCTGAGCCACCGAGCCTGGCTGAAAGGCACTGTTAATGCAGGAACCTCATGGGTAAGTTCACCATCAGCTGGTGTGGTTATAGATAGAGCTGTTCTAAGTCAGACTCTGATTAGATATCTTTAGCTTTTTTCATTTAAGAAAATATTATACTTGATCATTATAATTTATTTTTATGATAACATTATCTTAGAAATTAGAACATTATTGAATTAATGATATATTATAGCATTTTTATAAAGTATATACTGTGTTTGATATTCACCTAGTATGCAGAGAGGGAGAGAAACATATGAGTATAGCAACTCTGGTTATTTTCATCTTATTAACTGGTGAATCAGACATATTCTTTCAATCTCATAAACTGTCAGAGGTTATCTTTGGTGCTTTGTATCACAAAACATTGAATTTTCTGACTACCATTTATGTTTGTTTTATTTAAAGTGAATTCTGGGTTTAGATTTATATACTCAGAGATAATGCAATCATGATACTCAAATAGCTTCACTGAGTTTATTTCCCTTAGAAAAGGTTAAACTGGGTTAAAATATTTGTATTTTCTGGGTTAAAATTTGCTGTATTTTCATTTTACCAAGTATCTAGATCAGGGATCAGCAAACTATACTTATGGGACAGATCTGGCTTGTTGCTTGTTTTTGTGAATAAAGTTTCATGAGATTGCAGCTATGCCTACTTGTTTGAGCATTATCCAGGGTTGCTTTCACACTATAATGGCAGAGTTGAGTAGTTGCATCAGGAACCATATGGACTTACAAAGACCAAAATCTTAACTAGTAGCAGGTAAATGATGCAGGTTGCTCATTTAAATGACAAACTAAATTTCAGTTAAAGTTATGGAATTTTTGTTAGTATGAATAAAACACTGAGGTTTTTAACTGAATGTGCATTGAAGATATTGTTTGATATCAACCTGGAGCTGAAGACATAAATGAAAAATATCTCTCAGTGGATCATCAAAAATATTTCCAAAGTATGAATGGTTAATTTCAAAAGTTATCATATTTAGAAAACTCACAATGTGCCAGCTACTGGTTTATGTCATTTTTTTTTTTTTTAAGTTGGAGTCTCACTCTGTCACCCAGACTGGAGTGCAGTGGCCGCTCCCGGCCACCACAGCCTCGACCTGCTGGGCTCTGGCGATCCTTCCGCCTCAGCCTTCCAAATAGCTGGAACTGCAGCGTGCTACCACACCCGGCTAATTTTTTTGATTTATTGTAGAGATGAGGTCTCGCCAAGTTGCCCAGGCGGGTCTCGAACCCGCGGGTTCAGGCAATCCACTCACCTCAGCCTCTCAAAGCGCAGGATTACAGGCTGAGCCACTGAGCCCGGCTGATTTATATCATTTGCCTGTTATTGAAGCAGCTCAATGATCCTATGAAGTAGGTACTAATGTAATCCTTGCTTTACTGAGTGAGGGAACAAAGATACTAAAGGATTTGGTGATGCTCATATAGTTAGTATTGGCAGAGCTGGATTTGAACTCAGGAACTCTTGGCTCAGATTCAACATTCTTCACCATCACATTCCCTCTTTTTAGCAACAACAATAAAAAGGTTCCTAATGAAAAATTTTAACAACTTTTAGAAGTATAATTGATATACAAAATGACTGCACATTTGATGTTTGCAATCAGGTGTGTTTGAACATATGTACACACCTGTGTTACTATCGCCACAATCAAGGTAGTAAACATAAATCCATCACTTTCAAATGTTCCTTTGTGTTTCATTTTTGTGGTAAGAACATGTAACATGAAACCTACTCCCTAAACATATTTAAGTGTACATATTGTGGGGTTAGCTACAAGTACTGTGTTGTACATCAGATGTCCAGATGTACTCATCTTCCATGACTGACACTTTATACAACATCTCTCCCCTTCTCCCTCTCAGCCCCAGGCAACCACCATCTTATTCTCTGCTTCCTTGTTTCACTATTAAGATACCTCTTGTAAGTGGAGTTATATATGTTTTTGTCTTTGTGAGACTGGCTAATTTCATTTATTATCAGAAAACAAAAGATAACAAGTACTGGGGAGATTGTAGAGAAATTAGAACTTTTATACGCTATTGGTGGCAATGCAAAATGGTAAAGCTGTTTTGGTAGACAACATGATGGTTCTTCAAAAAATAAAAATAGAACTACCATATCATTCAGCAATTCCATTTCTGGGTATACAGCCAAATGAATTAAAATCAGAATCATAAAAACATATCTGTACCCCCATGTACACTGCAGCAAATATTCACACAGTCAATATATAAAACAACTTAAATGTCATCAACAGGTGATTATAATGGATAATTTGGTATAAATGGTATTTACGTACAATAGGATATTATTATTCTTTAAAACAATAGATCCCATTCTTTGCAGCAATATGAAATTTTAATGCATAAAATTCATTATTATTATGAATTATATATGTTAATGGTTATATATAGTGTTATATTTGCATTTATTGCCAACATAGCCTTTTATTTCTGATTATTATATAGTTTTCTTATTAATTTTAGTTATATGTATCTCATGACTAATACCTTATGGTCAATGTTTGAAAGGGGTTGTCTCTGTGCCTGTATCTATAGCAAGTAACTGCTATAATGAGTTTTAAATTCTCTGCTAATTATTTAAAATGCTGTATTTTAGACACAAATTGAGAATAGTAAATTGTGTAAATATCCCTGAAATCTTCTTTGAATATGATTTCAATGCCTTCATTTTGAGACAAGGGTGAAAAAAAGCTTGGTTGAGAAAACGAAATAAAAGGGTACAATTAAGTAAAATTATAGGTAAGTCTTTATGTAATCATCTTGCTGAAAATTATAGGGTTTGTCTCTCTTATGTAAAGAAATGTTTTACCAGAAGTGTTTCTCCAACTTCCCGTTGGTAGTATATTAAGAGTTACACAGTGACAGTGTGATCCAGAATTGAGGTAATTATGATGTAAATTTAGGCTAAAAATATGCACTTACCTGAGGTGTTTGGTAAGTGAGGCAAAAAGAAACATTTATAAGATTTAAAACCTTCGAACCTCTTTTTCACATAATGGCTTGACTTTAGAATTTGAAACTGATATTTTTTTGCAGGTTGGTATCATGATTCAATATTATGTTTTCTGGAGGCTGATGTTTCAGTCACAGCAAGTATGCCAGGATATTCCTCTATGTGATTCAATCTGAAATATGTTAAACTATAGAAATTAAGAAATAACAGGACATTGGTCATGTTAAATATAGTTTTTGAAGTGTTCAGGCAAAGTAAACACACACACACAAAATCTACATATCTAGTCTGTGTAGGAAAGAGACTCTTATTAGTCTCTCCTGTTCTTATTATAACGTCATCATCAAAAATTTCTCATTACTCATATAGAACATTCTTCTATATTTAATACTGTGCAGATAATTAAACAATATTAAAGGCAAACTAAGAGAGAGCGCAGTTACTCAACAACATGGAAAACAAGAAATTTTAGTATTAGAAGTAACTTCAGCCTTTTCCTATTGAGTCTTTTAGAAGCCTACCAAAGCCCTTAGCTCACCCTCCTCACATTTCAGCAGTTTTCATGTTGTCAGTCCCATCATGGGATCACAAATCACTACATGTCCCAGCTTCCCATGTCTGTAGAGAGAAAATGTAACTTTATTTCCACAAATCAAATGCACACACAGTAGGCTTTTAATAAAGCATGAACTCCCTGTGGAAACAGGAACATTACATTTGCTGATCCAGGGAATGGGGGCGGTGGTGGCAGCTGCCTGACAGTGGCATCCTTTTGGGGCTTGCAGTGTGACAGTGTCTTTGATTTGCCCGGGCACTGTGGTGTGAATTTCAGAGCTGCTCTTGGAAATTCAGCCTAGAAGTATTCTCTCCAGTTGTCCAGCAATCGTATGAGTTCTCAATATCTCTCATTAAATCCGTTCCTTTCAAAATTAGAGTGAATTCTGTGCATGTGCATACAGGGCTGACTAAACACTCCAAAACCAAACAAAGAACTAATTAGAAGTTGGGGATCAAATTCTTAGGTCAGGGATCAAAATGCTGAGGGCAAGTTCAAAGTAAGTTCATAGTCGGGAGGACGCAATAAAGTCCCTGGATTCATACTTGTAGCTCTACTTTCTGGCTTATAGACTCTAACACATGTCCCTTGGCAAACAATGCTTGATTTAATTGAGATTTTTAATCTGTTGATACACAGATAGATGACTTTCTACCTTCATTTCTCTTTGCATCCCATTTAGATGCCATAGTTTCTCTTCAGACTCATACTTTTGAAAATATTATTCAATTTCTCACCCCTTTTTTCTTCATCACTGTTCATGTCTGCCTCATGCCTATACTTGCAGTTATGAATTCCGAGCAGAATCATAGTATCCTTATTGGTATTTATTGCTATATGTTTCTAACCTCAAATGAAATGAATTTCTAACCTCAAATGAAGCAGAAGTCTTCCATGTTTTTATAGTATACTTAATATAGTTGACCCTTGATCAACACAGGCTTGAATTGCACAGGTTTACTTATACACAGATTTTTTTTGTTTCCATAAAATTACACCAAGTGTGCCTGCTTCTCCCACCTCTCCTTCCACTTTCTCTACCTCTTCTACCTCTGCCATGCGCCATACGGCAATACCAACCTCCATCTGTCCTCCTGGTTCTCTGTCTACTCAACCTGAAGATGAGGAAGATGAAGACTTTCATGATGATCTATTTCCATTTAATGAATAGTAAATATGTTTTTTCTTTTTATAATTGTTCTAAACACATTTATGTTATCGGTAAAGCATCTGGTCAACAGTAGGTTATTAGTAGTTTAAATTTTGGGGGAGTCAAGTTATATATTTTATAGATTAAGACCTGTGCTTCCTTTGAATGTGCCTCTAGGCAGAGACTGGCCAGAAGGGGGACCGGTTTTATTAAAATGATTTATATTTTTACAAGACTGGTTTTTATCTACTATTTCTCTTCTTTCAAAGATTTTCATGAAGAATTTGATATAAGCAAAAACCTGAAAGGCTCAGCTGAAATATGCAGTTGGCAGTTTTCAGTATCTTTCATTGTAAGGACATATAAGACATAGCATTCAGCTATAGAGAAGTTTGTCAGTAAGATGATATGAAAGATAGGAATGAACATTCAAGCAAAGATAGCCTGATCATCTCATGTTCATTACCTTGCCTCTTGAAGTAACCTTTCCTTATTGTTGATAAATATTCTTTAATAGTTCCTCTGGTGTTGTACTAAATACATAGACTCTGTATCTAGAGATTATACAGCTTTGAAATTTTGCTTTGCTGCTTATTAGCTTATTAGCTGTGTTACCTTGGGAAAGTCACTTAGTTCCATTTGCGCCTTGGTCTGTTCATTTGTAAAATGAAGCTATATGAGAATTAAACATACATGTCTGGAACAGCATTTACTGACAGCTATTGATATACTTTGTTATTGTACAGTTGAAAATATCTTTATTCCCTCACTCTTTTTAAAAAATTAAATTATTATTATTATTATTATTTGAGTTGGAGTCTCACTCTGTCTCCCAGGCTGGAGCACAGTTGCACACTCACGGTCACCCCAGCGTCGACCTGCTGGGCCCCCGGTGATCCTTCTGCCTCAGCCTTCTAAGTGGCAGGAACTACAGGCACACGCTAACTTGTCTTGCTAATTTTTTTGATTTATTGTAGAGACAAGATCCTGCCAAGGTGCCCGGGCTGGTCTCGAACCCGCAGATTCAGGCAATCCTCTCCCTTCGGTCTCCCAAAGTACTGCGATGACAGGCTGAGCCACTGAGCCCAGCATTATGCCCTCACTCTTAAATCAAAATTTGTACAGATAAAAAAAATTCCAAGCTAGTAGAATATTTTCATCGGAACTTTGAATAGCATATTTAATTTTCCAGCAATTGCTGTGAAAAGTTTGCTAAAAGCAAGCAATAAATATTTTTTACTCTGGTAGCTTTTGTGATTGTCTCTTTATTTTTGTGTTTTAAAAATGGCTTTCTTATGATGTTTCTATGTGTGCATTTAATTGTATTTTTTTCTCCTCAATATTTTGGGTACACTTGATCCAGGACTTGTTTTTCTTTTAGTTTGCAATATTCCTTTAGTTTGCTAAATTCTTCCCAATATATGTTATTTTCCTATTATCTTCTCGATTCCTTTCTTCTGGAACTTCTACCAGACAAATGTTATTCTTCCATATTTTTCACCTCTTTCTCTTGGTGCTTTATTTTTAATGGCATATTGTACCGTCTTCTAATTCCCTAGTCCATTTCTCAACAGTTTATTTTCTAGGGCTTATTCTGGATATTGCATTTTTCAAAAAATTTCAAGTACTCTAGATTTTTTATTCTTTTTTTTATAATCAGTATTTTTTATTATGATATTGTGGGGTACAGTCAAGGATTCAGTATACAAATATGCTTCATTCAGGCACCCTTGTTGACAAGAGGTGCCTTCCCGTCTCCAGACAGATATTGACTACCATTAATCCCATCTCCGTTCCCTCTCCCCATGTAGTTTCCCATCTCTGTCAGTCATTTTCTTATAGTATTATATTGGATGTTCAAAGTTCACTATATGAGTGAGAACATTTGATACTCAGATCTTTGTTTCTGTGAGAGGTCACTCAGTATTATAGATTCTAGTTCCATCCAAGTTGCTGCGAAATTCATGATTTTGTTCTTTTT
>CAUYQG010266857.1:0-10065 GCA_963574415.1 Tarsius wallacei
GGCACGGGATTACAGGCTGAGCCACCAAGCCTGGCTACTTTTTTTTTTTAAGTTGGAGTCTCACTCTGTTGCCCAGGCTAGAGTGCAGTGGCATGCTCATGGCCACCACAGCCTCGACCTACTCTGCTCAGGCAATCCTTCCACTTCAGCCTTCCAAGTAGCTGGAACCACAGGAATGCGCCACCACGTCAGCTAATTTTTTTAAGAATTTTATTGTAGAAATGAGGTCTCGCCAAGTTGCACAGGTTGGTCTCCAACCCATAGGCTCAGGCAATCCTCTCGTCTCTGCTCCCAAAGTACTGAGATTATAGGTGTGAGCCACTGCGCCCAGCATAGTATTCTATTTCTAAAAACAAAATGTTAATGTCTATGGTTTAGAGATGAGGACAAAAGTATTTATAATGCATTCAAACAAGTATCAAATAGAGAATCAAGTCTGGAATACACAGACTTCAGTATACTATGAATTTCCACATTTCCTAGATCCACAACTGCTCAGAGTTGCTATAAAACGGCATCAGCAAAGTCATTCAATAAACAAGAGGTTAAAATTAAGATAAAATCTGTTTAAAAAGGTATCCATCCAGCCAGGCACGGTGGCTCACTCCTGTAATCCCACCACTCTGGGAGGCCAAGGCGAGAGGATTGCCTGAGCCCAGTGGTTCACGATCAGCCTGGGTAAATTGGAGAGACCTCATATCTACAATAGATCAAAAAATTAGCCAGGCATGGTGGTGCTTGCCTATGCTTCCAGCTACCTGGAAGGCTGAGGTGGAAGGATTGCCTGTGCCCAGCAGGTGGAGGTTGTGGTGGCCATGATCATAACAGAGTGAGACCCAATTAAAAAATTAAATTAAATTAAAAAATAAAAAGTTAGCCAGGCTCAGTGGCTCAGCCTATAATCCCAGCACTTTGGGAGGCTGAGGTGAGTGGACTGCCTGAGCCCAAGGGTTCGAGACCCACCTGGGCAACTTGGCGAGATCTCATCTATACAGTAAGTCAAAAAAAAAAAAAATTAGCCAGGCGTGGCAGTGTGCACCTGTAGTTCCAGCTACTTGGAAGGCTGCGGTAGAAGGATCGCCGGAGCCCAGCAGGTCGAGGCTACAGTGGCCAGGAGCGGCCACTGCACTCCAGTCTGGGTGACAGAGTGAGACTTCAACTCAAAAAAAAAAAAAAAAAGTTATCTATCGAAAGGGATACAGTAAATTAAATAATGAATGCTCTTACTTATTGGTCTGACCTATTTTAGGTCATAATTATTTCAATATCTACAGTAGAAAGCATTCTAGTTGGCATCTATGATATTTAATTATGCCTTAATCCTGATATCTTTTCCCTTCGCTTTCAACAAAACTGTGGTACACTCACTTGTTTCACCTTCTCCTCAAAGTCAGCATCATTATGGTCCGAAATCATCTGTGCAAGTCGAATTTGTTCTGCAGTGGCCTAGGAATTGAAATGAAAACAAGAAAGCATAAACAAGAGGCAACAGTTTAGAGAAATAAGAGGAACCTATGAAGTCAATCTCCACTTCTCCAGTTTTCTTTTTCTTGGTTACAAATCAGCAAATAATAAAGCATCATTTAAGTTGCTTACATTAGTAAAATGGCAAAAAAAAAAAAAAAAAAGGCAGAGAGCTCTTTCACCAATGTTCATAGTTAAAGGGGCTTTCATCTTGGAATCACAGCACCACTTTGAAACATCTGCCCCTTAGTTCACATTAATGTATTCACAAAGTCATGTGTAAACTCTGTTCCCATTTCTGCAATTACCAATGCCACCCTCTTATTCCTAAGGCTGAGAATACCACAAGGTTTAGTCCGACAATACACACAACATATCTTATGGAAATCCAACGTATGTTAATAAGATACCAGGAATTTTACTGCCCCAATTGAGATTAAGTACTAAAATTCTATGAGAAATTCATCTGGAAACAGAAATGAAAGAAAAACGCATGAGCAGAAAGTTCTACTCTTACATAAACAATTTATCTGACCACAGTAAAATGTAAGTAATTCATTCCCATTAAGTACCAACCAACACCAAACTTGTCACGGGAAACAGATTACATCTAAATCAAACTTAATATCCAAGGGGTTAATTTACTCCTTAAAACTGAGCAATACTCTAAGGTATCTCATTTAATTTTGAAGGAACATAGTAAAGATACCAGTTCCTCATGGGAAAGGAAAAAATCAGGTAAGGCCTCAATGGGAGCAAAGAAGAAGATAAAAGTTAGGTAAATGAGGACCAAAGGATAAAAGATGGAAGGGGAAAGGTGTCAAGGTTGGCTAGGGAGTGAGATGTCAAAGTGGAAGGTATAGGAAATAAGAAACATTGCTAAAATGACCCAGATGAGAGAAGGAAAATGCAATCTTAGAGATGCAAAGCACAGAACCCATAATAAAGCACTAAGCCTCATAATACAGTATTAAACAAAAGTAAACATTTTCCATTATAGCATGTAATGATTATCAGGCCCCAAGTAAAAAAGAGCCAAGGACTAGAAAACAAGAATAAGAAACCTAAGTAAATAAACCAAAGCACAGAATGATGCTGTATTGCACGGAATTCTGTATCAACCAGCAATGCTATCCATGGATCCATATCCCTTGGGTTCTTTACCTGCGGCCGCTGCTTGTGCTGTGTCTGGTTTTGGTTTTGAGGTTGTTCCCAGTTTCCCCGGGCTCGGTTAGTGCCCACCGACGTCATCATTTACAGTATATACAAATAACAGTATTTACAAGGTAGAATACTGAAAGATTTAAAAAAAATTTTTTTAGGTGTTAAGTGTGGGCAAAACATGTTTTTAAACTCTTTCATCAGCACCTTCACCACCAAACATTTTCTCTTCAAAGAAACAAATCAAGAAAATTCACTTATTTCCTGTAACGTAATTCATTTGACACATTCTTTATGGAACTATGGCTGTTAATCCATTTTTGTGTAAAAATTAAGCATGTATAAGTGATGGGTTTTTTTTTTTTTAAGTTACAGCACTGTTTGGTTACCAGTCCCCTATAAGCAGGTTTTACGACGTTTAGCTGTCTTGATTGTAAGCAAAGCAATGTTAATAATCAAAAGCCTTCTATATAGGTGAAAGTATCTGAAGTACCTTTGAGAGAAAAGATAATCAGCAAAGCCTGGAAACAAAAGACTTCCTGGAAGGGGATTAGTCTATATTCCAAAGAAATAATTTAAAATACTCTATTCAATCTACCTAAGGAAACAGCCTCACCTGCCTTACAACCGTTTTTTATCTAAGTTGCATGTGACCGCCACTGCTTGGAAAAGGACAAGTTCAAGTTTAGCCTCTTTCTCCCTCAGGTTTCATCTCTCAACATGCTATGGGTTTTTTTGTTTGTTTTTTGTTTTTAAACCATAGCCTTCAACAGGGCATGTATTAGCCTCAATGACTTTGTCCAGAACCTCGGTTCCCTGAATAATAACTCCAACACACTGCTTTTACAGTTGCTTCTCTTGGTCTCCTAGTCTGAGTTTTCAAAAAACCAGAATTGCAATTACCTTCCACCACTCACCTTAATACACAGGAAATCCCACATTTTTCTCAAACCAAAAGCATCTAGCACAAAGTTTTATTTGGAAGAAAGGGCTTCTAGGAAATCATTTTAGACTTGAGACATTAATGCTGGCAAGATGAATTACTTAAGTTTTTAAAGAGATACAACATGCAGGACCTTCCCAAAAATCAGAACAATTTTTGTTATAAGACTTCTAACAAGAAAGGATTCCACTGAAATCAAGTTGCCTTCATAATATTTTCTTTTATAATGCAATTTCAGCTACTGTATTTAGTAAACAAATAAGTTTTTTGACAGAGTGCTCAAAATAAAAGAGGTTACTTTGCATTGTTTTATTCCTTTCCAAAGAGGACATGTTTATACTGCTCTATATTTAATTTTTGTTAATGCAACCATATACAGGGTAATTCTAGACTGTCCAGGCAACACTGCTGGATTTCAGAGGTGAGTAGGGTTTCTAAAGAAATATGGAAGGATTAACTATTAGGAAGTAAATTTCACCTGTTTCTTGGATGTCACAGAAAATGCTGACTTCCCTGTGGCTAAATTCTTCACCAAGTTGCGTCAATAAGTTGCACAGGTCTTTGTTTTTTGACATGGTCATTAAGAATGAATAGTTCTACATTCTCTATTACCAAGGGAGATTTTTTTCAAGGCAGTTTCTTAGGTAATTTTTAACCATTACCTCTTTCCACTACACACATGTGCACACAAAGACCTGTAAATATTTCAAGCTGGTACAGGATCATTTGCTACCCGGTAGTCCATCTTCCCAGGTTGGCATTATAGTCAAGTTTTAACACTTAATTTACAAAAAAGAAAATGTTTAATCAAGTTCCCTCGGATCCAAATCAAGAAGAGGAAAAAAGATCAAGTTAAGACTACAGAAAAACTATTTTGTTTTAAAATTGGCTGTAAGATGAAGTTTGTAATATAGAGTAGTCATTTCCAACCCACCCCTGTAACTTACAAATATTGATAGCTTTCTACTGCACGTGATACCAATTTGTGAGGATGAGTTATACTGCAGATATAAACTGCATGACTAGCTATGTATGACTGCATATACTATACCAGTCAGATGTAAATATATTAAAGTCATCTTGAAAGACACATTAGCCAAGAAAGAAAAAAAAAAACCCTCCTGATCATTCTTGCTATTAATATTTCATTCTTACAAATGCTTTAAAATGTGTGACTAAGAAAATTTTTACCACCTAGATAGTAACAACACTGAGCAACAGATCAAAAGTAAGTGATCTGGGATAGATCACTTGAGGGCACAGATTTAGTAGTCTTTGGTAGCAAGCAGACACATACCCAGAGTTACCACAGTGGAGGTAAGGAATCTTGTTACTCTTTCTTATAAACTAAAAATATTTAAGGGAAATGGGTGAGAAGTATTGGAGACCAAGAAAATAGTGCGAGAGTAATATTACAGGTTTCAACACAGGAGTGCCCTTGACTATTTTTTGAAAACCAGCTACTTAAAAAAATAGCCAGAGAAATTTTACTGAAAAAAATAAGTAACAAGTATTTATTGAGTATCTACTATATGTCCAATACTTCAGGAAATACAAAAGCATTATGACTTGGTTGCTGCCCTCAGGGGGCTTACAATCTAATTTAAGAAACAATTCAGAAACTCTGAAGCTGGACTGGGTTGGGTAGACTTGCTACAGCTAACAGAGCAACTGATTTCCCTAGATGCTTCCTTGAAAGGCCTCTCCATCCCCTTTCCCACCACCCTCAATCTAAGAGTACTTCTCAGTTAGGACACACTTAGCAAGGAGGGTCTTTAAAAGGTCAAAACCAAAACAGGACATTTTAGGTCTTTCATCACTAGTTAACGTGCCAGTAATACTTCCCATTCACAAAGAAAACAATAATTGGAATAGTCTAATCTTTAAGGACAATGGTGTTGGATCTCAAAGCAGTTTTTAATCAACTGATATACAGCCAAAATGTTTTAATTATCAGTAATACTGAGTATCACTGACCCCCTAACTCCCATCACCTCCCAGCAACTCACATCAGATATCCCCAAAACAGGATATGAAGGGGGTGGAAGGTGGATGGGAAGAGAAGACAAAAAAAATAATTTCTCCATTTAATAATCAGGGAAAGGCAAAGGCAAAAACGTTAACAATAACATCAAAATCGCCTGTTACTGTGGTGTTTTTCTTCCCGTATCATCCTACACCAGAGGTGGCTACATTTCAAGAACGGTGGAAAAGGAGCAGTCTCCTGTTTGTGACATCAGTTTGCAAAGCAATTTGGGGGCTGTCCACAGGGTGAAGGGTCTGAAGAAATTTGGAATTCCTGTCCCATTATGAGAAGAGTGAACAAATACCCCAGCGCTCTAGTGACGTCCCTGGAGCGTAATACACTCTATGGGGGCCTCCATGTCCAGCTTTCCGAATAACATCATAATTGTTTGGGGTACCCAAAACTACAGTATAAATAACGGGAAGCTAAAGACAGCAGCAAAAATATATTCCAAGAGCTGAGATGGGGAGAAAGAAGGGAGGGTAATAAGAAGAGCTGACAAAGAGGCTGGAAACGGAGAGGGGACGCAAGCCCACGCGTGGAGGATGGGAGGATCACCCCCTCAGCGCCACCTCGAGAGCCCACGGGGCCAATCGCCTCCCTACCTCCCACCCGGAACAAATTAATCCTCCGCACACCAAACTGAGGGCCACATGGGGGAGTTTGGGGCAGCTCCACCCCACCGCCCTCCCTCCCCCCGCCGCCCCCAAACCAGGCCGGATCCGGATCAGAGGAGGCCCGCAGAGGGTCGGAAAGGGAGGAGGCCCTCTCCTTCTCCACAGGCACCGGCCGGGGAAAAGAGAGGGCCCTACCTCAGCCAGGGCCCAGGCCTCGCTCGCTCGCGCTCTTTCTCGCTCTCCCCCCTCTCAGGCTCTAGCCGCATGGCCCCCCCCCACGGCTGCCCCAAGCCCCGCCCCGGCCACGCTCCCAAATCGAGGCCCCGGCTCTGGCGCGGCCCACTAGGCCGCGAACCCAACCATAAACAAAACCTCCGGCGGCCGACTCGAGGTGGGGGGGCGCCAGGGCTCGCATGACTGGGAAGGGGGGTGTACAGTGGGGGAACACACGGTGCGGGGGGGCCTGCCGAGGGGGGAATACGGCGGGGGCAGGGGAGAAAAGAGGGAGGGTAAAAGGGGGATCGCGGATTTAAAGGGGCCGCGGACAATACCCGGCCCCGCCGCGCTGCCGCTGCCGCCGCCGCCGCCGCCAACGCCGCTGCGCTCCCAACTTTACCTCAGTCTCCTCCACACTGACACCCCGGGCCGCGCCGCCCCTGTCACGTGATATAAGATTCCCTCCTCCCCGCCCCCCTCCCTTCTTTTCCCACTCCCGCTCGCTCTCGCGACTTGCCCCTCCCACTTGCCTTCCTGCGTCCCCCGGCACGTGACGCGAAAAGAAACGCGCACGCAAGCGTGCGCGTGCCGCCGCGCCACGAGACACCGCTTTCCGGCTCCGAGGGTCAGCCCCGCCTCCTCCACGGCGGCCCCACCCCCGCCACGTGACGCACGGAAGGCCGCCGCTTCCTCTTGCTGGCGTAGTTCCGCGTCTAGGCGCTCGCCGCTCCTGGGTGCTATTGCCCGCCTGAGTCACGTGTCGGGGGAAGCGGGAAGGCGTCGTCCTCCTTTCCTAGCACCCCCTCCGTCCGCCATGTTTTCAGGCCGGGTCTGTCTTGGTCCTCCCTCCTAAGGAAATGGCCGGGGAGCTCCAGGGGACCCAGGCGCCGTCGCTTCGGCGGAGCCTGGGCTGACAAGGCAGGGCAGCGGGGGGAACCCTAGCAGTTCCGCGCGAGATAGGGAGGCCATGGCGTCCGGCAGTAACTGGCTTTCCGGGGTGAATGTCGTGCTGGTGATGGCCTACGGGAGCCTGGTGAGGAAATCCCCCACCCCATTCCTGCTGTTGCATCTGACCCAATAGAGACCGTCCTGTTGAGCTGTTCCCATCTTCATTCTCCACCCACTCACCTGCGCTTGTTTCTGGGCTTTGACTCCTATCCCAGGAGTAGCTGGGAGCTTAAGTCACCGACCGGACCGACCTGCCCCTGGCTGAGAAGCCTCCCTCTAAACCCCAGGGCACAGAGCCCCACGCCTCCCCGCTACTTCTTAGATCCACCCCGGTCCTTGACGGCGTTGCCCCCAGTTTTACCCAGAAGCATCCCTGAGAGCCCGAATCTGGGGTTTTGGAAAGAAGGCATGCTTTTTTAATTTTTTTTAACTGTCTTTTTGTTAAAGGTGTTTTACATCTTTTTGAACAGGTGTTTGTCCTGCTATTTATTTTTGTGAAGAGGCAAATCATGCGCTTTGCAATGAAATCTCGAAGGGGTCCTCATGTCCCCGTGGGACACAATGCCCCCAAGGTAGGTTCTGAGGGCGCGAGGTAAACCTGGTTCTCCAGATCTTTTAGAGACTAGGAGCTTTTCTCTGCTTTCAGTGATTAATGCCCTTGTTTTTTTGTCCAGTTACCCTCCTACTTAGTAAGTTGAGCAATAACTGTCAGGCTTGGAACTTGGCGTACCTGCTCGCTGCTGTGGCAAGCATGTAGCTTACCCAGGAACTTCAGTTTTTGGATCTGCAGAATGTAGGGCGTGGATTGCAGTTCCCAACGCTGTGTAGTAATGTTTCCCAGTTCATCTTAAATTACCCAGTGTGTTTTTTGTTTCAGGATGGTATTGGGATGGTTACAGTTGGCCCCAGAGCTTTGAGAACGGTTGCCTTTGCAGAACTTTAGGCTTAAAAGAGGTCATAAATCACCTGGTTCCACCATTCATGTTAAAAATTATTTAGAGATGAGATTTTATCTCTCTCCCAAATCTCTTTCCTGTGTTCCATACATATATCCAACTGCCTACCTGACATTTCCACTTAGCTATCTAATCTCAAACCCAGCATATCTAAATCAGAACTCTTGATACTTCGCTGGCACCCAACCCTACTTCTTTAGTATTTTGTAAAAGATGCCTACCGTCTTGACCAACCTCCTTTTGCATGGCTCTCTTCATTCACTGATTCAGCTCCGCTGGTTGAATTTCCCATCCTCTCTACTGTGACCTAGAATAGTCTTCACATCACTAGTTCATTCATTCTTTAGGTTTTAGCTTAAATATGACTTTCTAAAAAGGACTGCTTTTCTTTTTTTTTTTTTTCGAGTCAGTCTGTCGCCTTAGGCTGGAGTGCAGTGGCACTATTCACAGCTACTGCAGCCTCAACCTCCTAGGCTCAGGCAGTCCTTCTGCCTCAGCTTCTAGGTAGCTGGGATTACAGCCATGCACCATCACACTCAGCTAAATTTTCAAATTTATTGTAGAGATGAAGTCTTGCTATGTTGCCCAGACCCTCACCTTGGCCTCCCAAAGTGCTGGGATTACAGGTATGAATCACCATGCTGGCAGGCCCTCTTTATTTTTTCATGGTACCCTGATTTTTTTTTTCTTTATAGCATTTATCTTAATTTTTCTTTTATGTTCACTTGTTTAAAACATGTCTCTCTCTTCTACTAGACTGTAAGCTTCAATACAAGCATCCTGCCAGTTTTGTTCACCACTGTAAAGCCAGGACCTACATGTAGTAGGTACTCAGTGATTTCCTGATGAATGAAAAAGAGTAACGGAAGAGGTAGAGCTAGCCCATGAGTCCCTCAATTCCTAGAGCAGTATTCTTTCATTAAGCAGTGCCGTTAATCTCCTTGTTTCTTTTATGGTATATTACATGGAAAGGCTCAAGGATATTGTGACCTGAAACCTCGACATTGCACCTGCCTTTCTTGAGAGAGACAAAGGGTTGGCTTCTAGCACGTCATAATTCAGTCAAAACTTTGGCTATTTAGGGGTCCCCTATGCTATATGAAATCAAGATTCCTTTCTAAAAAATTCATCTAAATTCTCACCCATTGCTGGTGGAAGTACAAATTAGTAAAACCACTTTGGAACACATTTGGGCGTTACCTAGTAAGATTGTGCACATACTTAATCCATGGTCCAGCAGTTCCCCTGCTACCTCAGACAAGTTAATTTTTTGCTTACATGTACCAGGAAACATTTACAAGAATTCTCATAGCAGCATTGTTCATAGTATTCACAAAGGAAACGGTTAATCTAAATGCCCACTTTAAAATGGATATTTAAGCTGGGCTCGGTGGCTCAGCCTGTAATCCCTTGCCTGGGGAGGCTGAGGTGAGTGGATTGCCTGAGCCCGCGGGTTCGAGACCTGCCTGGGCAACTTGGTGAGCCCTCATCTCCACCAAAAAAAATAAAATAAAATAAAATAAAATAAAATGGATATTTAGTAATATATTCATATTCTTGAATACTATAGGGAATGAAAATAAGCTGAAGATAAATATATAAATACAAGTGAATCTTCAGTATATTTTTTAATGAAAAAATAAAGAGGGCCTGCCAGCATGGTGATTCATACCTGTAATCCCAGCACTTTGGGAGGCCAAGGTGAGGGTCTGGGCAACATAGCAAGACTTCATC
>CAUYQG010266859.1:0-22931 GCA_963574415.1 Tarsius wallacei
GTCCATGCTGGCTGGGACAGGTAGGCGGAGCCGATGGGAGCAGTGACCTTGACTCTGGCTTGAGAACGAGACCAGTGTGCAGCCAGATCCAGATGTCATCTCTCCTATTGGCTCTCTTCCACTGGCTCTCCACAGTCTACACTTTGCATGGAGCTGTCCAAGGGAAAAAAGTCTATGCACAGCATCCAGCAAACAGGAAGCGCTTAATCAATGTCAGTCTCCTTTGCTCTGCCATTGCATCAGGGCAGCTACCAGGTGCCACGCACCTGCTTCAGAGCCAGTACCCCGGTCCTCACCACAGCCCTGCCAGTAAGGACGGCCATTTCCACACGCAGGTGAGGAAAATGAGGCTCGGAGGGTCTGTGAAACTGCTCAGGGAGACGCAGCTAAAAAGAGAGAGTGTGATCTGAGCCGTGGTCTAGCGGCCTTAAAAGCGCTTTGTTCTTGTTATTGGGCTTTGGAGCCAGAGGCCCCTGACATGTCCCTGTCACAGCAGCACAATGGGTCTTCTCTTCTCAGAGTTCAGCTGGTCCTGGCGGTACCAGTGAGTCCCTGAGCAGACAGGCAGGCTCAGTGCCGGGATACGACTTCTCTGTCATGAGACTCCAATCCTCCCACCCAATCTCCACTCAGGGCCAGACCGATTTCAAAACCCTGACAGAGCGAGTGAGCCCCTCCCAAGAGAGGCCACGGCCTCAGATGTCAGCCTGGGGAGTGGATCAGAAGGGGTGGTCCAAATGGGTGGGGGGGAGGCAGAATGGGACAGCTGAGAAAGGGAAGGGGACCGAGTCAGGGCAGGCACGTGGAGTCAGGGAACACACCCTCAACTGGAGCTGGAAGTGATGACGAGACCCTGCGCTCATGGAACACTCGACACCCGCATGATCCCAGGTGGTCTTTGCGTGAGGCTGTGCTAGGCTACTGAGACGGGCACCATCAGCTTTGCTTTCAAATGAAGGAGCTGGGGCTCAGAGAAGTTAGGATGCGTGGTTAAGGTCACACAGCTCTAAGGCCGCAGAGCTAGAACTACGCTCCAGCTTACCTGTGAGTGCTCTTCCTTTGTGACCAATGGAGCAGTTCAATGCTCACTACTGTTTCCCCCATGGTCCCGAGGACTCGGGGAAAGCCAGTCTGGCCCGGGGAGATGAGTTGGGGTAAAAATATGTCGTAAGCACTTTCCAGGCTGGGCACAGTGGCTCATGCCTGTAATCCCAGCAGTTTGGATCGTTGTATGCCAGGGCAGCATAACAAGAGCCAGTCTCTACAAAAAATAAAAATAAACAGAAATAGCTGGGTGTGGCGTTGCGTGGCTATAGTCCCAGCTATTCTGGAGGCTGAGGCGGGAGCATCGCCTGGGCCCAGGAGGTTGAGTTGCGGTGAGCCATGATCATGCCACTGCACTCCAGTCAGGGCTTAGCAAGACCCCGACTCGATAAATAAATAAATAAAGTAAGTAAGTAGGTGCTATCCACATCGAAGACATTGTGCTAAGAGTTTTCGGAACACAGAGAAGGTCAGAGAATGAGAAAAGGAAAACCAAAGCAAAGAACAGGTGTTGGAGAAGTGAGCAGAGGTATTGATGGTCAAGGGATTTGTAACTGAGACCTCTCAGTGCCACAGAGCTGGTGACTGCAAAATTTAAAATGCATGCTTACAGAGCATCTTTAATTTGCATAATAACTGTGTAAGGTAGGAATTACGATCTCCATTTCATGGGTGAAGAAATTGAAGCTCAGAGAAGGTGTCATTTCCAAAACTGTTCAGTAGAATGGATTCGTGTACATCCACATTCTAACACCTACAATTTGTGAATATGACCTTGTTTGGATAAAGGGGTCTTTACAGATATAATGAATGATCCCAAGATGAGACCATGCCTGGTTACCTGAGCGGCCCTCACATCCTTGGTAAGTGTCCTTATAAGAAATGCCCGGCGTGGTGGTGGCTCAAGCCTGTGATCCTAGCACTATGGGAGGAGGCCAAGGCAGGAGGATCACTTGAGCCCAAGGCATTGAGGTCAGCCTGAGCAACATAGTGAGACCTCATTTCTACAGAAATAAAAAAATTAGTCAGGCACGGTGGCACGTTCCTGTAGTCCCAGCTACTCGGGAGGCTAAAGTGGAAGGATCGCATGAGCCCAGGAAATTGAGGCTGTGGTGAGCCATGATCACGTCACTGCACTCCAGCCTGGGTGACAGAGTGAGAGCCAAAGTCAAAAAGAAAGGAAGAAAGAGAGAGAAAGAAGAGGAGAAGGCTGTGTTAAGATGGAAGTCGAGGCAGAATAACACAGCCACAAACTAAGGAACACCTGGGACCACCAGAAGCTGAAGAGACAAGGGTCTAGAGGAGCATACAGCCTGTTGACATCTTGATTCTGAAGGTCTAGCTCCCTAGTTGGTGGCAATATGTTACAGTAGCCCCAGGAAACTAATGCCCTTGGTAAGTGGCAGAGCCAGGGATCAAATCCATGATATTCTGACCAGATCTCAGCTGCCACCATTTATACATGGGCCAATCTGTTCCTCGAGATGATCTATGTATGAATACCTGTGGCTCCATGGGGCCTTTATAAATCCTCATCCCAATGGTCACACCATTTCTATGCCATTCAAGACCCAAAAGATATTGCTGCCATGGACATTCTGAGACAGGATACAGGAGAAATCGTGGGGAGACTCTTCTGGAGGGCACAGCAATGCAAAGGGGTCCTGGCCATTGGGTGGTGGCAGCTGTGGCAGGGAATTAGGCTTTATCCCCAACTAACCTGTGGCATCCCCAGCACCCGGCCTGCTTGTGCGACTCTCGGTCGCCTTGTGGAGTCTGTTAAATGACTGTTGGTCCTGTTGTCACCTTGCACCGAAATAGAACCTATGATGGAGTGGGGGCCACCAAGCCTCTCCCGGGACTGCCAGAGTGGGGAAGTAAGAGGAGTCGTGCCCAAGGTCAGAGCCAACAGAGAGCCAGGAATTCAGGTGAGCAGGAAGATTAAGGGACCAGAGAAGCCAGAGGAGGGGTGGGATCAGGAATCCAGGCCCCTCAGTGAGAGCTTCTCTCTAAGACGTCAGCCATCAGAGCACCATAAAGGCAAAACCCCCTGTAGAGGCAGACCTCCAGCCCACCCCAAGGCTCCCCAAGAGATTTCTGTTAAGGTAGAAGCCAATCCTAGCCCTCAAGTGGTCCCTAAGGAAGACCAGGAGACAGACTGCCCGCAATGGAAGGTCAACGTGACAGTCACTGAGCCAATATCCACAGAACCAGAGCTACAGCTCAAGACAGTGGCCTCGGGCCTCCTACTCAGTGCTTGCTTCCAAGCACTTTTGATGGACAAACTAGTTGGCTGGGAGGCAGGGCCTCCCCAGACAGCCCATCCCCTGTGGTGGCAGGGACCATCCAGCAGAGTAGGTGACGAGGGAACTCAGGCTTCAGATGGCAAAGGCGAGGGTGAGCCTCATTATGCCACTGAGGTTCTGCAATGCCGATAGCCTTGCATTGGCTTTGAACCTGACCATGCTGGCAGCGTGGACTGGATTTATTCCAGAACAGAGGAAGCCCGTTGGGCTGCATGCTGAGATGGAATATGGGATGGAATGCTAGAATAGATATCACAGAGCCCTCCAGACCCGTGAAGGAGTGTCTACTTTATCTCCTGTTCTGTTGGAAGCCATCAACATCTCTTGAACTAAGGGAGAAGGAAACGGTGGTGGTGATAATAATAGCAGTAATAATAACTACCGTTCTTGAGCACCTTCTTTGTGCCAGGAAAGTCACAGCCATTATCTCCATTTATTCTATGAGGTTCTTTTTTTTTCAGTTTGGAAAATATAGTTTATTTAGAAAGTAAATTTGAGGGGGGAGATTCACCTCCCCAAGGGAGGGGAGGGGACCAGAGCTAGAAACCACGGCAACGGCCATAGCTCAAAGAGCACATGGCCACACCAGAGTCTAGTAAGGCAGTGGCCTGTGAGGTTCTTTGAGGATGAGGAGATTGAAACCCAGCAATCAGGCAAGTTACATACAGCGAGTCACGCAGGCAGAAAGGGGCGGAGCTGGGATTTGAGTCCACGTGTGTTTCATTTGACATGTGTCTCTAGATTCTGCTCCCAGGACAGAAAGACTCATCAGGCAGCATCGGGTTGGGGAAGAGATGAGGAGGGAAAGACTGGAAGCCTAGTTGAGGTCCAGGCACAAAGCACTGGGACTCGCCCAGCCTGAGTTACACCCTGGTTTTTCTGCCTCCCACCCAGCCCTGTTTCCCGTTTACAAACAGATCCACACGTTTCCCTCAGCGCCAGCATCTAAGAGTCTGTATACGGAAAAGCAAGGAACTACACAGTTTTGTTGATGCATTGAACCATTAGCACAATTGGTTTAAAAATTATAATAAATGAGTGACCCCATCAAGCAGAGAGACAGTCCTAAGGGGACCAGACACAGAATGGGTGCGTTTAGATTGAGGGCGGGCATGGCTGGGAGACTGAAGATGTAGAATCAGGTCTATTGACTAAGGTTGGAGGAAAGGATGCCTCAGGTGAAAAGATCAGAGCCCCCAATTTCTCCTAGAACACCAGAATGTTAGAGATGGAGAGAATGGGCCATCACATCTCAACTGGGTATAGTCTCACCCCCAGGAACTACGTGGGACTTTTCGATGACCACTAGACTGGGGATGCCACAGGCATTTATTGGGCAGGGACTGGGTGGTCTAAATGTCCTGCACTGCACACAGCAATCCCACACAATGAACAACTGTCCCTTCCAAAATGCCAATACCTTCCTTCCTGGGGACCGGAGAAACCAAGGTCACACAGTCAGTTGCTGGCAGAGATGGGACCAGAGTCCAAGGCTCTGGATCCCAGCATGGGTTCCCTTCCCCTTTATCCTGACTCCTTCGCTGTCTCCAAACACCAGGGAGAGAAAACAGCCCCCACGGGGATCATCACAGCAGCTTCCAATGACACTATGGGTTTGCAGAAGGGATGCCCCTCAGGGTACTCTTACGTAATCCACACTCCCAGGCTTTTGGTGATGCAGTTAACGTCCCGAGGAAAGATTGAGAAGACGGCCAAGCTCTCAGATGTCACATGACCACCTACTACTGGGTGCACACCAGACCTTCTAAGGTGCCTCTGGCTATCCATATGACAGAGTGAGCAAGCATTTGATTTGTCACAAGAAATGCCCAGAGAGCCAGGCACGGTTCCAATCCCCGCACTTTGGGAGGCTGAGTCAGGAGTATCACTTGAGCCAAGACAAGCCTGGGCAAGCTCGTGAGACCCTCTCTCTACAAAATAATAATAATAATAATTTTTTTAAAGAAATGCCCAGAGAATGCTCTCAGGATGTGCCAAATTCCGTGTGGACTATTTATGAGGGATCAGCAGCTAATGCATGTCCAAGTGGTTTGCACAGAGTTGTCCCCGGCAAGGGTTTCAGAAGACAAACGCAGGAACTGTGGCAGAGAATTGGGATGAGTACCTCATGGTGAGAGGCTTGACTTGGAACGGAGGTCTCATAGCCGCAGGCAGTACAGGGAGGTGGCTCTCTAGGTATGAGCCCTGCTATCAATCTTCCCAACAGTCCGGCTGACATCCTATATTTACCAGAAGGAAGCTGCAGATGCTACCTAAATGTCACATTTCTTTGCTTTGGGCTGGAAGCATGTCATTGCAGAATAGTAGCCCGGCCTCCTTCAGGCTGATCAGAAGGTTTTGACGGACAGCTATGTGTCTTATTTGGGTCTAACATCAAAAGGAGAGAAATTATTTTTTCATGAATGTGGTTTTCATTCTTTCTACAATATTTATCGAATACGTAATCCTGTGCCAAGCCTTCTGCTAGGTCCTAAAATAGCCACAGGAGTTTTTGTGGGTGGAAAAGTGAAACAGATCCCTGGGCGGGAATCTACAGCCACGGCGCCTTTGGAAGTCCTGCAGATGCTCTGCTGGCCTTCGTCAGGGTCTTCTGCGGGAATGCGGACCATGTCATAAAGGAGGGAGGAGTGGGAATTAATTAGAGCACAGGCTAAGAAGGAACTAGCAAGGCATACAGAGGAACACGGTACAACACCACCAGAGTGGGGCTCGCTGGCTTTGGGGGATGGGCGCTGTCTAATCGCCCCTTAGGTTTGCTTCCAAGGGCACCTAGAGGAAGAGGAGATGGGGACCTGGTCACGAGCAGCTCCCAGAGGGTCCCTAACAGGCTTACAAGTGCAGTTCCAGGGGTGCGTCCAGGAAATAAGCACCTGCTGGCAGAAGCACGACTCTGAAGGCCTGGGTCTGCGGAGTCACTCTGAGCTCAGACAGCTGTGTCGAGGGGCAAGCAGGAGAAGGAAGACGAAGCTGGAAAACTAACATCCCCCAAGGATCCGTGGTCATGGAATGTGGAGGCTACATTTACTTCCAATTTAAGATACACAGAGGAATTGGCATGTCAGAAGTCGACTTCAGGGGTGGGGACATCCATTCAGAATTGCTGGAGGGAGTGCGAGACGTGATCCAGGCACCGTGTGGGGTCCTGGGGTCAAAGCCATGAAGGCGTCAACACAGAGCAAGCCTGTGTAATCCTGCCCATTGGCAACCATGTGAGTATTTTCTAATGCTTTGCAGCTTACTGAATACTTTCAAGGGCATATGTATGCATTTTATAGATAATGCTTTTTTTTTTTTGAGTTGGAGTCTCATTCTGACGCCCAGACTAGAGTGCAGTGGCACGCTCACAGCCACCGCAGCCTTGACCTGCTGGATTCAGGCGGTCCCTCTGTCTCCGCCTTCAGAGTAGCTGGGACTACAGGCGAAAGCCACCATGCCTGGCAATTTTTTTTTTTAACATATTGTAGAGATGAGGTCTCACCAAGTTACCCAAGCTGATCTCAAACCCTTGGGCTCAGGCAATCCTCTTGCCTCCAACTCCCAAAGTGCTGGGATTACAGGTGTGAGCTACCATGCCCGGCCTAGATAATGCTTTCATTACAAACAAATTAACATCATGTTTTAGAAAGTCTATGTGACAGGCTTGGCACGGTGGCTCACGCCTGTAATCTCAGTACTTTGGGAGACCAAGCTGTGAGGACAGCTTAAGCCCAGGAGTTCGAGACTAGCCTGGGCAACATAGCGAGATCTCATCTCCACAAAAAAATTTACAAAAATTGGCCAGGCATGGTGGTGAGTGCGTTGTAGTCCCAGCTACTTGGGAGGCTGAGGCAGAAGGATGGTCTGAGCTCAAGGCTATGAAGAGCCATGACTGTGCCTGGGCTACAGAGACACCAACTCAAAAAAAAAAAAATCTATGTGACAGAAGAAAGAAAATAAATCCCTATAATCTTGCAACTGTATGCTACTAGGACTTCCTTCTAGGTTTTTTGTTTGTTTGCTTTGTTTTTCTCTATTACTTTTACATAGTTGTAATCGGGAATACACATTTTATTATCTTATGCCCCCCAAATCCTATGAAATAGATATTATTATGCCCATTTAACAGATGGTCAATTTAGGTAAATGACTTGATTTCCCTAACATCACACAGGTAGAAAGTGATAAAGATGGGATTTGAACCTAAGTCTTCTGACGTCAAAGCCCATGATGCCTCGGATAAAGCTCTGTGTTACATCCTCATATCCAAGGCCACCCCTAGTTGTAAGCATGGCTGCTGATGGCATGTGAAGTGTGGGTAAGTGCCCGAACCTACCCTCCTCCTGTGGGAGGGCGCTGCACCTACAATCAAGATCTCTCCCTCAAGTCAGGCATTGCCTCAGAAAGCCCCTGTTAAAATGCACACATCTGACCTACAACGTGTAATAAATAAACTCTTTCACAGCAGCAGAGGACAAGCACTAGAACTCGGAGATGTCCCCAGGAATCAAGCTCTCCGCCCACTCTGTGATCCCGGGAGATGGAAGGAAACACGGAGCTCTTTTTCCATTCCCGCCTCTGCAGGGGAAGAGACAGAGGGCCCAGGAAGTCCAATGCCTTGCCTGAGGTCTCAAGGAGGAACACAGCCAGGCTTCTGGCCAGCACCCAGCTAAACTGAAAGAAGTCCCTTATCTTTGGCTACAGTGCTCTTGCTTTCTTTATTCTTTCATTCTTCACCAGTACTTTGTAATTTTTACGTATTAGTTTTAATAGTTTCACGTTAAAAACCTTTATGTTTATATTTTACTACATTAAGAATAAAACGGGGCTGGGCTTGGTGGCTCAGCCTGTCATCCCAGCACTTTGGGAGGCCGAGGCGAGTGGATTGCCTGAGCCCGCAGGTTCGAGACCCACCCGGGCAACTTGGCGAGACCTCGTCTCTACAATAAATCAAAGTGAGCTGGGCATGGTCGCGCGCGCCTGTAGTTCGGCTCCTTGGAAGGCTGAGGCGGGAGGATGGCCTGAGCCCAGCAGGTCGAGGCTGCAGTGGCCGGGAGTGCCCACTCCAGCCTGGGCAACAGAGTGAGACTCTAACTAAAAATAAAAATAAAATAAAAATAAAAAAGAATAAAATAGTATCTAATGATTTTCTTTGCATGAGATGAGCAATTTAGCAACATTTTACTTCCTCTCTGCAAACCTTCTGGTTTCTTTTTTTGGGCGGGGGTTCAGAATGATGTGGCTTTTGGGTTCTGGATTACCATTCTTGAATTCTTTCTTACATTAGTCAGTCAACAAATATCGAGGCCCTACTCTGCAAGGTACTAGGAATACAGTGGTGAGCTTCATAAACGTATTTCCTAGCCTCAAGATATTTGACATTTGCATTCAGCTTTATAAATGTGTGTTGAGCATCACTAGACAATGACTCTAAATTCCGGTGTCTTCTTTGCTCATGACCATTGCTGATCCTATGTTCCGTGAGTGCTTGATTTATGGAATGCGATATGTTTTTTGGTCAGCCAGCATACTCTTGGAGTAATCTTTCTTTTCCAGGAAGAGTGCGCGGCATGTTTCTCGAGTCCTTCTGCCTCTGGCTGGGCAGCAGGTGGAGAGGTTAGACGGCCCCATCCAGAGTCAACAGCTGGCTGTGTTTACGCTGTGAGCTGACAGCGCCTGCTAGCATGTGCCGTTCCCTACCCAACTGTCTCCACACACTCAGGGTGAACTCTCTCCCCACCTGGTCTGGATGCCTGGGCAAATGGTCTCTCCAAAGATCTCCTGACACCTGCCCATCTTCCTCCCCCGCTGATCTTTCACCCTAGCATCTGTGCTCAGCTCCTTTCTCGGCATTCCCATTCTCTGCTTTGTTCCCCGAACTCTCCAGGTGCCCGAACTCCGTCCTGAATCAGGCCCACCACCTCCCCACTCCCACCCCTTCTGATCGGTCCCGTTCCCTCGCCTCCTGCCACCCACCTCTGACAGCAGGACCCTAAAGGAGTGGGAACACAGCTCAGTGCTAGTGGATGGAAAGGAGCGGTGAGCTCTGGGCTTCAGTGGGGAAGGACAGACGTGTAAATGTGTGTGTAGGGGTGAGGTGGGAGTGTACGTGTGTGTATGTGGGTGGGAAGATGAGGCGGGTGAGTGCGTATGCCTGTGTCTTCCTAGCGCGACTAGAAATGTGAAAATCTGAAAGACATTTTTTTGTCACAGCAGGGGAGTTTTTTTGGTCCCCACCCAACCCCAAAGAAAAACAGAAAAAGCAACCTTTCCCAGACTGTCACATCTCTAAATATAGCAAATGCTAATTTAATAAGCAACTCAAATTATACACAATGCATTTCTCAAGCTAAAAACAGTGGGGGAGGTGGTTCTCGAAAGGGCATTATAAAAATTACATTTTGCATTTTGTATAATTCCCCCTAAATTTATATGTCCCTTCACGACCAAAAAAAAGTCCCATTTCTCTCCATCCATGACTTCAAAATCTCTGGGAATGTTATGTCTCCAAATGAGAGTCTCCAGGTAACCAGGAAATAATATAAAGATATCCAAGAGGGCAGGGGTTCTGGAAAAATTAAGCCTTTTTTTTTTTTTTGCTTATGATCTTGATAATTAAATATAATTGTTTAAAATCAGGAACACGAACGATCTGAACGTTTCTGTTTTTTCTATATGGTTGGTTTAATATAGATGCTATAGGCTTCTTTCTTTATCTCTCTCTTTTCTTATTTTCTTTGCCCTATGTTTCTCTTTCCTGTTCAACTACTTTATTCTCTGAACCTGTCTGTCAATCTTTGTTGCTCTGTTTTAAATGATATCAATCCACTTTCCTCCTACAGGGCAAATGTGGTTAAAATGGCCCAGCCGAACAAGAGAAGACAGCCAGCCTCACTTGGCCCTTAAACTTACATTAGGCCAAAGTGAAAAAAACATTTTTTTTTTTGAGTTGGAGTCTCATTCTGTCGCCCAGACTGGAGTGCAGTGGCCGCTCCCGGCCACCGCACCTCGACCTGCTGGGCCCCGGCGATCCTTCCACCTCAGTATCCTTCCACTTTCAAGTATCGGGAAATACAGGCGCGTGCTACCACGCCCGGCTAATTTTTTTTTTTAATTATTGTAGAGACGAGTTCTCACCAAGTTGCGCAGGTGGGTCTCGAACCCGCAGGCTTAGGCGATCCACTCGCCTCGGCCTCCCAAAGTGCTGGGATGACAGGCTGAGCCACCGAGTCCGGCCCAAAGCGAAATATTAAGATATTAAGCAACCATCGCAGCAAAAATGCAAGATACTCCCACTTCGCCTCCACCTCTGTTCACAGCCTGTTTGGAACGGACAACAGTAGATCAAACTTCTCTGTCTTTGATGGGTCTTTTGCCCAAAGACAGTTCTCATTTAAAACAATACTTGGGTTTCATTGGAACGTTTAGGCCCTTATTTTGTACCTGGCAGTGGGGACACACAGTCTACAACATGGATGAACCTTGAAGACACTGTAAAAGAAACATCACAAAAGACAAATACTGTGTGATTCCACTTATAGGAGGTTCCTAGAGGAGTCAAAGTCATAGAAACAGAAAGTAGAATGGGGGTTGCCAGGGGCAGGGGGAGGGAAGGATGAACGGGGAGTTAGTGTTTAATGGGTGCGGAGTTTGGGGTTTGCAAGATGAAAAGAGTTCTGAAGAATGGGTGCACAACAATATGTGTCCTAATACTGGTGAAATATACAGGCTGGGCTCGGTGGCTCGGCCTGTAATCCCGCGCTTTGGGAGGCCGAGATGAACAGATTGCCTGAGCCTGCGGGTTCGAGACCCGCCCGGGCAACTTGGCGAGACCTCATCTCTTCAATAAATCAAAAATTAGCCGGGCGTGGTAGCGCGCGCCTGTAGTTCCAGCTACTTGGAAGGCTGAGGCGGAAGGATCGCCGGAGCCCAGCAGGTCGAGGCCGCGGTGGCCGGGAGTGGCCGCTGCACTCCAGTCTGGGCGACGGAGTGAGACTCCGACTCAAAAAAAAAAGAACTATACACCTAAAAATAGTTAGGATGGCGAATTTTATGTCATGATCTTTTACTATTATTAAAAATTCTACATTAAAAAAGAAGACACAGTCTAAGGAGTGGTTTCCATAGGGTCTTAAGTTGGGGTTAGAAGAGGTCATTGGAGGTCACTTAGCCCAGTGTTTCTCAAATGCTTTTGACTGGGGCACAGTAAGAACTACATTGTATCTCATGATCCAGCATGTGCAGGTCATGACATGAACACATGCATACATACATGGTCACTGATACATACACACATATAAATATGTACACATAGAAAATACATAACTAACACAAGGCACAGGAAGCATTATTTCTCCCATTCTGTGGGATGTGTTCTGATTTTTTTCCACTCTATCTTCTCTCATTTAATTAAAACAAAATACCATTAACAAGTCACAAATAGATTTCAGAATCGACTCATGGGTTTCAGTACGCAGTCTGAGAAGCACTAACCTAGACCAGTCTCTAATGTGATGCAAAATCTCCTCCCAAACCTCCCTGCTGGGTGGCCACCCAGCTTCTGCTTGAATGCCTTCAGTGACAGGGAACTCATTCCCTACAAGGCTGCATGCTCTAAGGTGGACCCAGCAGGAGCACATGCCGTTCATTCCACAGCTGCTCCAGGAGTGGCCTGGGTGGAGCTGGGGATCCCAAGAGGCCCGGGACCAGCTGACAGGTGCCCATCTGCCTCCAAGAGGGGTGGACGCACGGCTCCCAGCTGCAAGGCAGGGGCTTGGGGTGAGCCAGAGGCTAGTACGGCGTTGCTGGGAGGCTCCAGCCCCTCCGCAGAGAGGCCGATCAGACCTTTCCCCCTCTGCTTTCTCACCGTTCCAGCACTGTGATAATTTCCTCATCTGACAGATGATCTCATTCCCCCAGCACCCGCCTGTGGGAGAGGGTTCCTCCCCCTAGAGGGGCCTCAGACTCTAGCTGAGACAGATTCCCCCACATCCCCTCCCAGCCTCCATCACCCATCAGGATTCCAGCCGACCACCTCTGGCCGTCCCCACCTCGTAGTCTCTCGACTTGCGACACAGGACATCCCTGCCTGGGGGATTCAGACATGGTCTGCCTGAACACTTCTGACCTTCCCACCCCTCCCCGCCCCCCACACCACACCATCCCATCCCGGAGACCTGTCAGGACAATGAGACTCCACACCTGACGGGAATCTTCCTGGGAGAAATAAAACAAAGACAGCACCACCACGTGGGAACAGAGCTGGCCGCTGGACATCAAAACCCTGGGTCCCGGGAGGAGAAAAGGACAATGCCAGGGCAGTGGGTTAAGCAGACAGGGGGCCTGGCTTGGACCCTGGTCAAGGACCAGGGCGTGGCAGTTCCCTGTTCCTGCGGGTTTTCAGCTTTCGAGCCAGCTAGTCCTGGCCAGGTAAGATCAGGCTGACCTCAGAGTGGGGCGGGGCCAGGAAGAGGTGATGATCTCATTGCTTCCTGAGAACCGAGAGCATAAAAGTAACCCGTGCAGAGACACAGGAGGGGGGAAAGACGGATGATAAAAATCGGCACAGGAGACCAGAAAAGCTGTGTCTCGGAAAGAAAAGGTGAAACACTGGACAGGTGCCCACCTGAAAGGGGTCTTCAGGTCAGGGCCAGCTCCAGAGGAAGCTGGACTCCGTACAAACCCTTTCTCCCCCGGCAGGAAAACATTTTCATGCAGAAATAACTCCCCACGGGCATCTGACGGTTCCCACCCATCCCGTCCCTCCAGAGCCCACCCTCGCCCCTCTGCCAAGCACCATTCTTTTGGCCTCACCCTGTTTCCCCCGAGGGTTTGACAAAGTTTGATTGATTGAGTGAACCCAAAGGCAACACAAAAGATGCAGGTCCCTGGCTTCTCCCCTCTGCGGCTGCTGCCTTGTTTTGTTTTGTTTTGTTTTTTGTTAATCTTTTGTCTGAAAAGCCTCCGGTTATTTGCATTTCATCTCTACTCACCTGTGGTCCCGTTAGAAGCGAGCTGCTCTCTCCTCACTCCCTCGATTAGTGGTACCCTGGGCTTCTCTCAACATCAGCACCACCGCTGCTCTCACCATGACATCACCTCCGAGCTCTGTGATTGGCCAGCGGCGGGTTGCTTGGCAATTGGACGGTCTCCTCCGGCGGAGCAGGGATTGCCTGAGTGAGTAACTCTTAGCAGGCCGGGGAGTGGAAGATGATGTCAGACAAAGAGCGGCTTTCTCTGCTGCCTGTGGAGACGGGGGGCCAGAGGGTGAGGGTGCTGAGGACGAAAGAAAAAGGGAGTGGTGCGGGAAAAGGAGGGAATGCGAGCTGGGGGAGGGGAGGTCGGGGCTGATGAATGATTTCCAAAATCTTTAGGTTTTTCAGATCTGGGGGTGGGAGACTATGGAATGGAGAGAAGAAATAAAAAGAACAGATGAGCCCTAAATATAGCCTCCCCGAGAGCTGGGTGCCTGTTTCCAGCTCTGTCAGAAGGGCTGGTGGGTTTGAACGATGACTCAGAAGACCGGGAAGGGCTGCTGAAACCCCAGACCCCAGAGCTGGGGAGGACCCCACACAGGGGTCTCAGGAGAGCGGGGCTTCCCTCTGGCCACCCTCGAAAAGCTGTCGACCACGTGTCTGCTGCGACTTTCGACCAGCCCTGGCGGGCCATCATATACCCCATGAGGGCCTTCCAGAGGGAGCCATGGGTAGGGAGATGGACGGGTCATTATGTTGGTGATTCCTAAATGTGGTGGAATCTTGAGGGGACATGATGGGTCATCAGTGGTGGCTACTTTACTTCCCTCGGGGAAGGGGGGAGCCCCCGACGCAATCTTTACAGGTTGCTCATTCGCAGCCAGTCAGCTGGAGAGGGCAGGGTGAGACAGCTGAGGAGGGAGACCCCCTCCTCCAGAGCACCTCTCCAGGTTAAAGTCCCCCAAGATGTGTCCATGAAGCCCCCCTCCACTGCCCAGCCTTGTCACACTCCTTTTACTCAGGCAATTGTTTTATTTGGGTAAAACCCGTATAACATAGCATTTACCATTTTAACTATTTTTAGGCCAGGCGTGGTGACTCACGCCTGTAATCTCAGCACTTTGGGAGGCTGAGGCGAGAGGATTGCTTGAGGCCAGGAGTTCAAGATCAGCCTAAGCAACATAGCGAGAACTGAGAACTCATTTCTACAAAAATAAAATAAAATAAATTAGCCAGGCATGGTGGCATGCACTTATAGTCCCAGCTGCTTAGGAGGCTGAGGATGGAAAATTGTTTGAGCCCGGGAAGTGGAGGCCGAAGTGAGCTATGATCGCTCCACTGCATTTCAGTCTGGGCAGTGGAGCAAGACTTCATCTCTTTTTTTTCCTTTTGAGTTGGAGTCTCACTCCGTCACCCAGGCTGGAGTGCAGTGGCACGCTCACGGCCACTCCAGCATCAACCTGTTGGGCTCCAACCATCCTTCCACCTCAGACTTTCAAGTAGCCGGAACTACAGGCATGCACTACCATGACCAGCTAATTTTTTTATTTATGGTAGAGATGAGGTCTCACCAAGTTGCCCAGGCGGGTCTCAAACCCACAGACTCAGGCAATCCTCTCGCCTTGGCCTCCCAAAGTGCTGGGATGACAGGTTGAGCTATCGAACCCGACCAAGACCTCATCTCTTAACAAATTGTTTTCAATTTTAAAAACTTGATTTTTGAGTGTATTGCTCAGTGGCATGCAGGGCATTCGTACTGTTGTGCAATCATCACACCTTCCATCTCCAGGACTTTTACATCTTCCCTTTCTTGTGTAAACATTAAATAATAACTCCCTTTGCCCCTAACCTCTAATCTACTTCTCACCTGTAAATTTGCCTGTTCTGGGCACCTCATATCGGTGGAATCGCACAGCATTTGTCCTTTTGCGCCTGGCTTCTTTCACTTGGCGTGTCTTCAGGTTCATCCATGTGGTAGCAAGGGTCAGAATTCCACTGCCTCGCCCTTTTTGAGGAGGGCTGGCTTACCCCTCTACGACCACACCCCTATTGACTGAGAACATACCTCATGACCCAAAGTTACCTTGAATTCAGTCCATGCTTTGAAGTTATCATTTGTGACTACCATTGCATCAAGGAGCACCTGGAAATCGTAGCTGAGGCATGGATAAGACACATTGAGGCTCACTCTGCAGATTGGTGGGGGGAGCAAATTGATTCTTGGACCCTCAGCCCCCAAGCTGGTACAAACGCCTGACCTGCACACCACAGCTATGACCCACTGTGAGTGTCTCATGGCCAGGCGCCCTGTGGTGCTCTGCAGGGGTCCCATGTGGACATACATCTCCAAAGTCCCACTTCCTATCAGTAGGGAGGACACCATGCCTGGGGTGACCAGAATGACGAATGACTCCTGACAGCCTTTGAGGTTTCCAAGCACGTCTGTGCAGGTCCTATGGTGTGATCCTCTCAGCAGTGCCGCATGGACAGCAGGGCGAGCGCCATGCTGTTTGACATTCTGTGAGTGCCTTTGAACCACACACTTAACATGCAAGCCACATGCCACTCACCCAGGACCCTCGGCCCCCAAGCTGGCCCATATCAGAGGGAATCAAGATAACCAAGGATATCAGAAGTGGTTTCCTCAACCTTTGGAGATGAGAGAGGCCACACTGCGTGCCAAGCTGGAATTCGGAGTCCAAGCAAACCCAGGATGTGTGGCTGCCCTGGCTGTCAAGGGGTCTTGCTCCCCTCCCCCAGTCCCTTCCCTCCCAGCCCGGAGAAGTCTGGAGCACCAAGGACCTGCCGGCTCTGGGAAGTGAGGGATGGGGAGAGAAGACAGTGGGTTGCCATGGTGATGGCAGCCAATCAGAGGTCCTCTGCTGCTAGGGAGAAGCGAGAGCTGGGTCTGAGTCCCCCTGACAGTGAAGGTGGACAGGGTTGGGACACAGGGTGGGGCCCAGGGGGACGGACAGGACATCAGTCCCTGAGAGCAGAGACCAAGGTAGGGGAGAAGGGTCATGGGGAGGGCTGCTCCATTGCTAGAATTATCTAGCTCCTACTGGAATCCTAGGCTGGGATGGGCTACACACACACACACACACACACCAGTAAATCTCACAACTGCCCTGTGAGTAAGAGACACCCACCTCCTTTACAAAAGAAACAGACACAGGCAGAAAAGGTAGCCTGCAAACAGCCTAGCTGTTAAGTGGTAAGGTCTAGCTTTGAGCTTTCTGGGGCGAAGAGATAATATTGGTAAGAGCACCTCTAGAGCGAGGCAAGCTGGGCAGAGCCACTGCCCCAAACACTTACTGGGTGGGAGAGTCCCTGGGGCTTCCTGGAGGTGGCAGAAAGCAATATGGTGACGAAACGAGGAAAGAAATTCAGTTATTGCAGGAAAACGTGTCAAGCATCAAGTCCAAAGGACAAAGGGTGAGGAGAGACCAAAACCAGGAAAGAAATCAGCAAGGTCAAAGCTCGGGGGTTCAGAGGGGTAGGACTGCCACTGGGAACAGATGGGGAGAAGGTTGAGTGGGCACTTGTTCCTCACACCTTGGCATGCAAAGCCCTGGTGGGCCTCGATGAGGAAGGTGGGTGGCTGAAGGCTGTCCCTGGACCTGTGGAGTCAGCTTGGGGCTGAGCCAGTTTCTTGGGAGCAATCCACAGAAACGCAGCAACTAGATATCAGTCAAGGGCACAGGGCCCACGATACGCAGATCTTCACCTCTGCAGATGCCACCTCTCACAGCTCAGGTCACACTGTAGCAATGACATGGGGATGGACGTGCATGGCCATTCACTGAGTCACCAAATGCTGCTTGGCCTCCCCGTGCGGTGAGGTCCAGATTCATTTCTCCCCACCCGGGAATTCAAGGGCAGTCACTGTTCAATAACTTGACTCACCAAATAACAACTCACACAGCCCCTCAGGCATCAAGGAGTATGTCCCATCCCCAGTGGGGTTCCTGCCCTTGGCAGAGGGAGTTCTACTGTAGGATCAGCTGGGTTGTCATCCTGGGGACCCTCAGGGAACCCCTGACCTCTCTCTAGCCCTCAGGAAATGGGGTCCTAGCCTACATGGGAATTCAGACTATCTGATCAATACCTGTGTGCCTGTTTCACGCACAACGATGTGGGTTGTAAAAACTATTTATAGGAGGATTTTCTGCGGCAGAATTTGTTGAATTGGACATGATCAGATATGTACCTGACACAAGTAAAAACGTGTGTGCGCTATGTCATCTCCTCAAAATGGGAACACTGTTATTTCACTCGAAGTGTAGCTGTCCCAATTTACTTGCTCTGGTGACACCAGCAGATTATTTCTTCCAATGAACTGAAACACAAATCAACTCAGCAGCCAATTCAAATTCAAGCAACGCCGGGTTGCCAGAGCTGCTCGTTTACGCCAACGGTTAGATTTGTAAACTAAATTGTAATGGCGGTTAATATTTATAACCACAACACATGATGTTTATAAAATGAGCTAAAACCTATAAATCACTCAGAACAGTGCCCGGCACAAAATATGGGCTCAATATATGTTAGCTAGTATTATGGAGTCGTTAAATACAAAAGCAGACTTTCTGTGAGTCTTAGGTTTACAAGTAACAAAAGCCCATTTCAAGCTAGTTTTAAAAAGGAGAAATAGTTTGTGTTAAAATTTAACAGTAGGAATTTTTTTTTTTTTTTTTTTTTTAGTTGAAATCTCATTCCATCATCCAGGCTGGAGTGCAATGGCATGCTCATGACCACCCCAGTATCAACCTGCTGGGCTCTGGCGATCTTTCCGCCTCAGCCTTCCAAGGAGCCGGAACTATAGGCGCACTACCACGTCTGGCTAATTTCAAGTTGCCCGGGCTGGTCTCGAACCCGTGGGCTCAGGCCCCCTCACCTCGGCCTCCCAAAGTGCTGGGATTACAGGCTTGAGCCACTGTGCCTGGCCAACACTAGGAATTTTTTTTTTTTTTTTTTTGAGTTGGAGTCTCACTCTGTCGCCCAGACTGGAGTGCAGTGGCCGCTCCCGGCCACCGCAGCCTCGACTGCTGGGCTCCGGCGATCCTTCCGCCTCAGCCTTCCGAGTAGCTGGAACTACAGGCATGCGCTACCACGTCCGGCTAATTTTTGATTTATTGTAGAGATGAGGTCTCACCAAGTTGCCCCGGCAGGTCTCGAACCCGCGGGCTCAGGCAACTCACTCACCTCAGCCTCCCAAGGCACGGGATTACAGGCTGAGCCACTGAGCCCGGCTGGAATTTTTTAGACATCCAATTTGATTAGAAAACGGGCAAAAGACATGAAGATATACAGACAGCATGACGAAATACTCCACATTACTACTGCAAAGGAAATGCAATTTAAGACCATGACGAGGTCTGACTTTACACCTACAAAAACAGTGGCAATACCAAATGCGGCTGAGAATGCGGAAGAACTCGATCTCTCATGCGCTGCTGGTGGGAATGGAAAATGGTTCGACCTTTCCAGAAAGTGGTTTAGCCATTTTCTAAAAGACGAAACATACATTCACCAGATCATCAAGCAATTGCAATCCCGGGCATTATCCCTAGAGACATGAAAACAGATTCACACAAGAAACCTGTACCCAAGTGTTCATGGCAGTTTTATTCATAATAACCTCAAACTGGAAACAACCAAAATGTCCTTCATCAGGTGAATTAATAAACAAACTGTGGCACATCCGTTCCCTGGAATGACACTCAGCAATAAAAAGGCATCAACTATTGATACAACTCGAATGGATCGCAAGGGAATTGTGCCGAGTAAAAAAAGAAAAAGAGCCCGTCTCAAAAGGTCACACATGGTGTGGCTCCACTTATAGAATATTCACAAAATGACAATATTATAGAGATGGAAAACAGATTGGCGGTTGCCCAGGGGTTAGGGAGGGCAGGCTGACCATAAGGGTAGAAGAAACCCTTTGTGGAATGGAACAGTTCTGTGTCTTGGTTGTGGTGGTGGTCACACGCACCAACACACGGGACAAAACGGCACATCTGAACTTATGTCCTGGTTTGACACTGATCTACGGTTACGTAGATCGTAACGGGGGAACTGGAGGGAAGGGCACATGGTAACTCTCTGTGCTATCTTTTCAAATTCTTCTGAATCTGTACTTATTTCAAAATTTAAAAATTACCAGAAGGAAAAGAAAAAAAGCGAGTCAGGGAGTAGTTCATGGAACCCAAAGCAGAGGGTTCCTCCCTCCCAAGAAACAAGAATCAGGAAAGCAATCATGAGTCAGTTCACGTTTGTTTCTCTCTCTCTCTCTCTCTCCCTCTCTCTCTCTCAAACAGCTCCCTTCTTCCTCCTCTTCAGACCACCTTCTCTGCTGTTCCAGGCACAGGGCCACCTCACAGCCATGAAGGCTGCCACTGTTTTCTGGTGCCCTGGTATCCTTTGTAGTTGGGTCACACAGAGAAACCCCTTAGTTCTCTCTTAGGTTCAGATTCAAACTTCTCAGGAAAAGAAAATCAACCAGCCCTGCCTGAGCCTGGAGTCCAAGCCCTGTCCCACAGCAGGGGGGTCGCACAGTACAAATGGACCTGCCCACAGGAGCACCATCACCGCTTCCCATCCTATACAGAGGTGAGGCTCCAACCCCAGGAAATGCCCCTTTTTCCTCCAGGTCTGTCCCTAATGGGTCTATCTATAGAGGAAATAATAAAAATTCACCAGCTATTTCCCACCTGACATAGAACACTGGGAGAAAGGCTGGCCAGGAGCCATAAAGGTGTTCCCACTTAGAAGAAGGGAACCAGGCACAGTCGCTCGTACCTGTAATCCCAGCAGTTTGGAAGGCCAAGGCAAGAGATCACTTGAGACCAGGCGTTCAAGACCAGTCTGGGCAACATAGAAAAGCCCCATCTCTTCAAAAAATTTAAAATTAACCAGGTGCAGTGGCATGGGCCTGTGTCCCAGCTACTCAGGAGACCGAGGCAGGAGGAACACTTGAGCCTAGTTTAAGGTTTCAGTGAACTATAATCACACCACACACTCCAGCCTGGACAACAGAGTGCGACCCCATCTCCCAAAAAAAGAAGAAGAAAAAGGAGAAGGAGGAAGAAGAAGAAGGAAGGACCTTCACGACCGCAGTCCCTGTTCGAGCGCTGGTCTGAATGCATACTATGTCCTGCTGACCCTGGCCAGAGCACGTGGTGACTCTGCTGACACCGGGAGCGAGTTCCTTGGTTACCCAGGAGAGCTACTCCAGGTTCTGCCCACAGGGATATCGCACTCGTCCAGGGTTCTCAGGGCCACCTTGGGAGAAGACGAGGAGAAACTGGCTGCGGAGGAAAGCTGCCTTCCGAAGGGAGCCGGCAGCCTCCGGGCCTGGCCCACAGCTTGTCTGAGGGACAGAGCCACCCTGTGTGGTTGATTTGTGTCCATCTGAAGACCCTGCTCTCCAGACTTGAGGTTTTTGGGGCAACACAGCACCTGTAAAACCTTAATTGGCAGCCTGTCCATTCAATTTAGGGAGACTCCGTTTGCCGAAAGCCGATTCTAGACAGCTTGCTATGCTCAGCAGCCGCTGGGCCCTGCCTGTGGGACTGCGGTTTCTTAGAAGGAAGCCTGAGGCCTGTGCCCATGTTCTTCGCTTAAAGGGGTTTTTTCGCCTTAGGGCGAAGAGGCTAGCGGAGAAAGTCTGCCTTCGCCTTGTTAACTCGGGATCATCCCAAACCCAATCCCAAAGCGTGCTTCTGGGCGGGGGACAGGCCCCTCCCTCCTTGTCCAGCAAGAGGGCACAGCAGATGGAGAAATACGGAGGGAGCTCGGAAGGACCAGGGTTCCCCAACTCCCCTGGCCTTTCCCGAATGTCCTTATTCCAACTGCCAGAGGCTCACTGTTTCATAACTGGTGCACCAAATTTAGTTCTCGATGTAGGTTGCCGCAGAGTGGAACTGCTACATACAGCTCAGTGAGTCCTGGGATTAACTTCGAGAATGGACTCTGAGTGGTCTCAGACCCTAAGTACTCTAAGAAAGGGCCTTAGAGGCGGGCTTGCATAACTGACCTATCTTTCCCTATGCACTTTAAGCCAGACAGTTTCAGACTTGATGTCTCTCCCGTGTAGCTCACTGAAGTCCCAGGAAGTCACCAGCACAGCCTGACACCCTTCCATGTGGCCTTACAAGCCCCTAAAGCCTCGGTCTCGGTGGAAAAAGTAGCCGAGTTTCAAAAACGGGCAGCACCAATGTCACCAGCTGTTGCAGTCTGAGTGTCACTGACAAGCAGATCTCTTGTCCCAGAGTGGTGGACTTCTAGTGTTTCCGCCCCCTGAAATGGGTCAGTTAGGCAGTTATGTGCAGCTTCACTTCCCACTACCAGGTTGTATCTTACTCAGAGCTTATTTGACTGCAAATTACCAGAAATCTACTCCGAATTACCATAAGCAAAAGCAGGACATTCATTCATTCAAGTTTAGAGACATATCAGAAATGTGCCAACACACAAAGGACAGCTGGTTGGAACCAGGAATTGAAAGCTTGAAGCTTGCAGCTGTTTCTCTCTCTCTCTCTCTCTCTCTGTCTATCCCCCCGCCCAACCTTATTCTGCATCCACATCTGCTTAAAAGGCGATTTCTTTCCATCTCCATGACAAAAATCTCTCGCTCAGCTTCTGAACACTGACCATCCCGTGTTTCCTGGGGTGACGGAGAGACAGACTAGCCCTCTTTTGATCCCGATTTCAAAATCCAGGCAGGATAATCCAGCGGGCCCAGTTTAGATCAGGTGTGTGTGTCCGGTGCCATGAATTCTGGCCAGAATTCTGGGTGGGTTGCATGGTACAATCTGTATGGAGTAGGAATACTGTTCTGGAAGGAGGGGTGGAGAGCCCAGCAGACACCCCACATATGTACTCTATCAGGGTCAGCCGCTAACAGCAGAACAGTAATACTGAGCTCATCGCAAAAATGCCTTTGAACAAAAGGTCACTGCCAATGGCAGAACTCTCAAATTGGGTTAAACAAAAAAGAGGGGTGGTTCACACCAGTAATTCCAACAATTTAGGAGGCTGAAGCAGGAGGATTCGTTGAGCCAGGAGTTTGAGACCATCCTGGGCCACATAGTAAGGCTGCATCTCTATAAAAAATCAAAAAATTAGCCGGGCTCAGTGGCTCAGGCTGTAATCCCAGCACTTTGGGAGGCTGAGGTGAGTGGATTGCCTGAGCCCGCGGGTTCGAGACCCACCTGGGCAGGCGAGACCTCATCTCTACAATAAATTAAAAAAAAAAAAACAAAAAAAACTAGCCGGGTGTGGTAGCACGTGCCTGTAGTTCCAGCTACTTGGATGGGTGTGGGGGATGGTTCGCCGGAGCCCCGCAGGTCGTGGCTGTGGTGGCAGGGAGCAGCCACTTCACTCCATTCTGGGCAACTGAGTGTGACTCCAACTAAAAAAAAAAAAAAAAAAAAAAATTAAAATTAATTTGGGCAGAGTGTTGTGCACCAGCTACTCAGGAGGCAAAAGTGGCAGGATTGCTTAAACCCGTGGGCTCAGACAATCCACTCACCTCAGCCTCCCAAAGCGTGGGATTACAGGGTGAGCCACCGAGCCCGGCTTGTTTTAATATATTCTTAACACAAGT
>CAUYQG010266862.1:0-11160 GCA_963574415.1 Tarsius wallacei
CATGGGCACTTGGGGTTTTGATCAGGAATTGATTGCCAGTTCCAATTTCCATAAGGGTGTCTCCTGCATTTTCTAAGGTTCTTATAGTTTGAGGTTTTACGTTTAGGTCTTTGATCCATTTAGAGTTGATTTTTGTGTATGGTGATAGGTAGGGATCTTGTTTTAATGTTCTGCATGTGGTCAGCCAGTTTTTCCAGCACCATTTACTGAATAGGTTCTCCTCTCCCCAGTGGTTGGTGGTGGAGACTTTGTCAAAGATGAGTTGGTTGAGAAATTGAGGTTTTGCTTCTGGAATCTCTATCTTGTTTCATTGGTCTATATGCCTGTTCTTGTACCAGTACCAGGCTGTCTTGATTATTGTAGTTTTATAATAGAGTTTAATGTCTGGGAGTGAGATACCCCCTGCTTTGTTTTTTGTTTTGTTTTGTTTTGTTTTTTTTTTGCTGAGGATTGTTTTGGCGATTCACGGTCATTCTGAGAAGAATACTTCTGGTAATTTAATGGGTATTGCATTGAATCTGTAGATTGCCTTGGGTAGGATGGACATCTTAACAATGTTGATTCTTCCAGTCCATGAGCATGGAATATTTTTCCATTTGTTTGTGTCATCTTTGATTTCTTTGAGCAGTGTTTTGTAGTTTTCATTGTAGAGGTCTTTCTCATCTCTGGTTAGGAAGATGCCAGGGTATTTGGTTTTTTTCTGGCTATTGTGAATGTGGTTGTGCTTTTTATTTGGGTTTCTGCTTGTTTATTGTTGGTGTATAGTATTATTATTATTATTAATAGTTGTATCTTTCAGTCTTCTTTTTTTTTTTTGAGTTGGAGTCTCACTCTGTCACCCAGACTGGAGTGCAGTAGCCGCTCCCGGCCACCGCAGCCTCGACCTGCTGGGCTCCAGCGATCCTTCTACCTCAGCCTTCCAAGTAGCTGGAACTACAGGTGCGTGCTACCACGCCCGGCTAGTTTTTGATTTATTGTAGAGATGAGGCATCACCAAGTTGCCCAGGTGGGTCCTGAACCCACGGGCTCAGGCAATCCACTCACCTCAGCCTCCCAAGGCGCAGGATTACAGGCTAAGCCACCGAGCCCGGCTTCTTTCAGTCTTCTTAGTAAATACATAAATGGTTTGCATACTATGATTACAATATTATTATAGTCAAAATTACAATCATGTTTGTAGCATTATTTTTGTTCAGTTTGAAGAACTCTTTTTAGCATTTCTTGTAGGACAGTTTTGGCAGCAACAGATTCTATCACCTTTTGTTCGTCCGGGAAAGCATTTCTCCTTCATTTCTGAAGGATAGCTTTACTGGGTATAATATTGTAGGTGGCAGGGTTTTTTTTCTCCATCAGCACTCTGAATACATCATTCCATTGCCTTGGCCTGTTGGTTTCTGGTGAGAGGCCTGCTACCAGGTGTTTTGGATACCCCTTGTATGTTTTTTGTTTCTTTTTCTTGCTGCTTTCAGGATCCTCTCCTTGTCTTTGACCTTTGTGAGCTTGATTATGTATTGGGGTATTATTTGTGCTGAATCTGATTGGTGACCTTTGACCTTCTTGTACATGGATATTTATATATTTTTTTCCGGTTTTGTAAAGTTTTCTGTTATTATTTCTTTGAATGAGCTTTTTACACCTTTGTCTTCCTCAGTTCCTTCTTTGGTTCCAGTTCTCTGAATATTTGCTCTTTTGATGTTGTCCCATAGATCCCCTAAGTTTTCTTCATTCTTTTTCATTTTTTCTCCCCAATTGTGTATTTTCAGATAGTCTGTCTTCAAGCTCGCTAATTCTTCTGTATGATAAATTGTACTGTTGATGCTATTACTTTTTTTTTTTTTTTTGAGTTGGCGTCTCACTCCGTCGCCCAGACTGGAGTGCGGTGGCCGCTTCCAGCCACCACAGCCTCGACCTGCTGGGCTCCAGAGATCCTTCCACCTCAGCCTTCTGAGTAGCCGGAACTACAGGCGTGCGCTACCACGCCTGGCTGATTTTTTTGATTTATTGTAGAGATGAGGTTTCACCTGCCCAGGCGGGTCTCAAACCCACGGGCTCAGGCAATCCACTCACCTCAGCCTCCCAAGGCGCAGGATTACAGGCTGAGCCACCGAGCCCGGCGCTATTACATTTTTTACTTCATTCACTAAACTTTTTTCCCCAGGATATCTGTTTGCTTTGCAAAAATTATTTCAATTTCTCCATTAAATTTTTCTGATAGATTTATGAATTAATTCTCTGTGTATTCTTGAAGTTCTTTGTGTTTCCTTAAAGCAGCTATTTTGAATTCTTTGTCTGAGATATCACACATCTCCATCACTTTAGGGTCTGTCTCTGGCACCTTGTCTGTTTGGTGAGGTCATATTCTATGAATATTCTCTATGCTTGTGGATATGGAAAGATGACTGTACATTGAGGGATTAGGTATTTATTTCAATCTTTGTAGTCTGGCTTTGTTTGCACCTGACCTTCTTCAGAGGGCCTTCCAGGGATTCTAAGCAGACTGGCTGAGTTCTCTGAGCTTGTGACCACTGCAGCCATCTCAGCACTAGAGGATTCTCTAAGCCCAAGCTTGCCATGAGTCTCACTAAGACTCAAAGGATGATGTGACTCTACAGCCCTGATGGACCTCAGGAAGATTCAAGGATACCAGGGCTGTGTGTGAGTGCTGGCCAGTGACCTACGTCCAGAAGACTGTCTTGGTGGAGCAGATGGGTGTGCCTCCCCGTGGTCTCAGAACAGATGGGATAGATCTCTGAATGCAGTGTGAGGAGTCAGAGCTGAGACTGGGCACCCTCATGATCTGCTGTAGGATGAATGTTGGAAAGCTCAGTCCAGCATTGGCTCAGAGGGGCACGTGTCCCTCAGGAGGACTCTGCACCAATGAGATAGTTTCCTGACTGTAGCAGGATGGGCTGGAGCAGAGACTGGGCCCCCTTGGGAACTGCTGTGAGACAGAGGCTAGACAGCCTGGTCTTGGCTCTGAGAGGTGCATGTCGTTACAGTGAGTTCCTGTGAAAATAGGATTCTTCTCTGACTTCAGCAGGAGGGGCTGGAGGAGAGACTGAGCCCTCTCAGGATCTGTATGCTGATGAGGGGTCAATGAGATGAGGACTGGAATATGGCCACTGAGTTTAGTAAGGTGTTGGTTGGTTGTGACCTTGTTAGTAGCACTTTTAGCACTGCTGGACATCTAAACCACACCGAAGTGGGTTGAGAAGTGTATGCATAGTGAGCAAATGAGGATAGTGCCCCATAGGACACATAAAACACACAAGTGTGTTTTAACACTCATGAGTTGGATCCAGTAGAGAGAGAAAGATTGAAAATACAGCAGCACAAGGGGGTAATCAATACAGCAAGCTGCTGATAATTCATGAAGAAAACTAAGTGCAAGTAGTGGGTGAGGTTTAAACAAGAGGGAAGGAGAGGAGTTGGGGCCAATGGAGATAGGTTTATAGGTTTAGTGGTGGAAGGCGAGATCCATCTAAATTCTAGTATGTGTCAATACTTCACACTTTTTTGGCTAAATATTGGCATATTGATATACCGCTTTTTAATCTTTTCATCTATTAGCAGACATTTGGCCATTGTGAATAGTATGCTATCAACATTCATGTACTGAAATTTGTTTGAGTACCTGTTTTGAGGATATATACCAAAGAGTGGAATTGTTTGGTCATGTGATAATTCAAATTCTACATTTACCTTTTTGAGGAACTGCCGAACTGTCTTTTATGGTGGCTGCTCCACATTACTTTTCCATCAACAATGTACAAATTTCCAATTTCCCCACATCCTTACCAATAATAGTTACTTTCAGATGTTAGATTTTGTTTTTATGTTTTATTGTAGCCATCCTAGAGAGTAGGAATGGCATATCATTGTGGTTTTGATTTGCATTTCCCTACAACTAATGATACTGAGCATTTTTCATGTGCTTGTTGGCCATTTGTATATCTTCTTTGGTGAAATGTCTATTCAAGTCCTTTGCCCATGTTTTGATTGCATTGTATTTTTGTTGTCAATTTATAAAAGTTCTTTTTATATCCTTCATACTAGAGCCTCATCAGATATATGATTTGCAAGGATTTTCTTGTAGGTTGTCTTTTCACTTCCTGGATAGTGTCCTTTGGTACACAAAAGTTTTAAATTTTGACGAAGTCCAATTTATCTATTTTTTTATTTTGATGTTTGTGTTTTAGGTGTCATATCTAAGAATACATGACCAAATCCAAGGTCATAAAAATTTATTCCTATGTTTTCTCCTAAGAGTTTTACATTTTTGGCTCTTACATTTATGCATGTGGCTTATTTTAAGTTAATTTTTGCATATAGTGTGAGGTACTGGGTCCAACTTCAACCTTTTGTATGTGCATATTTAGCTGTCAAAACACTATTTCTTGAAGATAATATTCTTTCGTGACTGAAGAGTCTTGGAATCCTTGTTGAAAATCAATTGACCATAAATGTATGGGTTCGTTTCTGCACCCTCGATCCTTTTCCATCAGTCTATATGTCTATCTTCATGCGAGTACGATACTATTCCCATTACTGTGTCTTTGTATTATATTGCAAAATAGGAAAGGGTGTGTCTTCCGATTTCACTATTTTCAAGATTGTTTTGATCATTTTGATCATTTAAGGTGGTGCCTTGCAATTTATATGAATTTTAGATGAGCTTTTCTATTTTTGCAAAAAAGGTCATGGGGATACTTCAGGTACTTCTGGAAGTGGTGATGAAAACAGGGCTAAAAACAGAAGGATTGCATGTAAGTCTGTTTAAGAAGTACTTAGATTTCCAAATCCTTTCCTTACTCTGTTAATTGGGTGATTTATCTCCTGTGCCCTGGTAAAAGGATTATTCTTGGGAGAGGTTAAAATGGAGAGTCTCTGGAATGGGGGACTCACTGAAATGGAGGCATAATTGAGGTTAGAAATCCCATATTGCAACAAGGAGCTAAGTGGACCCATTCAGATTATCAGACATCTGACTAAAGTCTCTAACATGAAAGATAGGGACAGGAAGAAACTCTAAAGAAACTACTCAGTCAGGTATAGTGGCTCAAGCCAATAATCCCAGCACTTTGGGAGGCCGAGGTAAGAGGATTGCCTGAGCCCCGCAGTTGGAGAACATCCTGGGTAACTTGGCGAGACCTCATCTGTATAATAAATCAAAAAATTAGCTGGGCGTGGTAACGCACGCCTGTAGTTCCGGCTACTTGGAAGGCTGAGGCGGAAGGATCGCCTAAGCCCAGCAGGTCAAGGCTGGGGTGGCCATGAGCATGCCACTGCACTCCAGCCTGTGCGATGGAGTGAGACTCCAACAAGAAAGAAAGAAAGAAAGGAAGGAAGGAAGGAAGGAAGGAAGGAAGGAGGAAGGAAGGAAGGAAGGAAGGAAGGAGGGAGGGAGGGAGGGAGAGAGACAGAAAGAAAAATAAAGAAAGAAAGAAACTACTCAGTAAGAGGAAACCCTTTTAAAAAGCTAGTAACTATTCCTTAGAGGTAAGAGAAAACAAGATATCCATGAAACTAGAACAGGACACTATTTTTAAAGCAGAAATTGTGCTCTTGGATATTAAAATTATATTATCAGAAATGAAAAACTTGTTAGAAAGGCTGGATGATACTCATATGTTTGAAAAAAAATCTTCTGGAAAGTAAAGCCAAATGAGAGAGAGAGAGAGAGAGAGAGAGAGAGAGAGAGAGAGAGAGAGACCAGACAAAGCTCTCTCTCACACTCTCCCTTTTCCTCTCACTTCACATGAGGATACAGCAAAAGGGCAACTGTCTGCAAGCTGGGAGGAGGGTCCTCACTAGAATCCAACCATGCTGGTACCCTTATGTCAGACTTCCCAGTTTCCTGTACTGTGAAAAATAAATGTCTACTGTCTCAGCCACCCAGTCTATAGTGTTTTGTTACAGAAGTCCAAGCTGATTAAGACAGCTGTCCTCTATTCCTAGTTCTTTGAGTTTTTATTATGAACGGGTGTTGAATTTTGTCAAGTGCTATTTTCTGCATCAATTTATGTAATAATGCAATTTTTCATTTTTTCACCTGATTTTATGGTGGATTCTGTGGTTGACTTTCTTTTTTTTTTTCTTTTCTTTTTTTTTTTTTAAGTTGGAGTCTCACTCCCTCGCCCAGGCTGGAGTGCAGTGGCACGGTCACGGCCATCCCAGCATCGACCTGCCAGGCTCCGGCGATCCTTCTGCCTCAGCCTTCCAAGTAGTTGGGACTACAGGTGCGTGCTACCACGCCTGGCTAATTTTTTATTTATTGTAGAGACGAGGTTTTGCCAAGTTGCCGGCTGGTCTCAAACCCGCAGGCTCAGGCAATCCACTCACCTCAGCCTCCCAAAGTGCTGGGTTTACAGGCTGAGTCACCGAGCCTGGCCTTGATTTTCAATTATTGAACCAACCTTGTGTCCTTGGTCATGACATATTATTCTTTTTACATATTGCTGAGTTCTATTTGCTAATATTTTACCTAGAATTTTTGTATCTATATTCATGAGAGATATTGGTTTCCTTGCACTGTCTGATTTTCCTATCAGTCTAACGCTGGCTGAACAGAATGGGTTGGAAAGTGTTTCCTTCTATTCTATTTTCTAGAAGAGATTGTGTAGCATTGTTACTTCTTGAAATGTTTGTTAGAGTTGTCTAGTGAAACCATCTGTGCCTAAAGATTTAATTTGGGGTGGTGAGTTAAATTAAATTAAATTTCATTAATAGCTACAGGACTATTTAAATATCTATTTCATGTTGGATGAGTGGTGGTAGCTTGTACTTTCCGAGGAACTGGTCCACTGCTCTAAGTTGTTGGTTTAAACCAACCACAACATTCCCTTTAAGCCAAAGCCTAATCCAGAGCAAGGCCCTAACTCTTCAATTCTATGAAGGCTGTGAGAGGTGAGGAAGCTACAGAAGAAAAGTTGGACTCTAACAGAGGTTAGTTTATGAGGTTTAAGGAAAGAAGCCATCTCCACAACATAAAAGTGCAAGATGAAGCAGCAAGTGCTGTTGCAGAAGCTGCATCAAATTGTTCAGAAGATCTAGCTAAGACAAATGATGAAGGTGGCTACACTAAACAACAGATTTTCAATATAGATGAAATAGCTTTATACTGGAAGATGCCATTTAGGACTTTCATAGCTAGAGAGAAGACAATGCCTGGCTTCAAAGCCTTAAAGGAAAGGCTGACTCTCATGATAGGGGTTAATGCAGCTGGTGACTTTAAGTTGAAGCCAATGCTCATTTACCATTCTGAAAATACTTGAGAATTATGCTAAATCTACTCTGCTTGTGCTCATGAATGGAACAAGAACGTTTACATGACAGCAAATCTGTTTAAGGCATGTTTTACTGAATATTTTATTTGGTATACTATTGAGAGTTTAATGAGGATTCTCCTATATGTGACTTGATACTTTCAATGCTTTTAAAATTCTTTCTGTCCTTTGACATATGACAGTTTGATTACAATGCACCTAGGACATGACCTCTTTTGTTTAAATCTATTTGGATTTCTGGCTGGAAACAGTGGCTCATGCTTGTAATACTAGTATTTTGGGAGGCCAAGTTGGAAGGGTCAGTTGAGGCCTGGGTTTGAGACATGCATGTTCAACATCATTAAGTATCATTTCTAAAAAAAAAGCCAGGCATAGTGGTGTACCTCTGTATTCCCAGCAACTCAGGAGGCTGAGGCAGGAGGATCATTTGAGCTCAGGAGTTTGAGATTATATTGAGCTTTGATCAAGCCACTGCAGTCCAGCCTGGGTGCCAGAGTGAGACCCTGTCTCAATAAATAAGTAAATCTAATTGCGTTCCTTTGAGCTTCATGGATCTGGATGTCCATTTCTCTCCTAAGACTTGGCAGAATTTCAGCTATTATTTTGTTAAATAAGCTTTCTGTTCCCTTTTACATCTCTTTGAAGCCAGTCCAATATCCCCATAGAAATTATATTTATGGGTTTTTTGAATCAACAGAAATTGACCCTCTCAGTCTTAAAATTTAAGACTTACATATTTGTCTTATCTGAGTTTTTTCCTCATGAAACCGGCCCTCAGGCAAGAGACTGAAACTCACCAGATTGCCACATCCAGACAATAAGACTGCAGATCACTTACTTTATTGTTATTGCTTCCCTATCCCTCTTTGTATCCTGTTTTTCTGCACAAAATTATATTCTTTCCCACACTATATAAACCCCCAATTTCAATCAGTTAAAGAGATGGATTTTGAGAGTGTCCTCAGGTGATATAGCCTGAATAAAAAACCCTCCTTGGCAATACTTGTCTCAGTGATTGGCTTTCTGTGTGACAAGCAACAAGACCTTGACAGAGCCCCTGGCATTTCGGTAACTGATTTTGGTTCCCTGACTGGGAAGGTATTGGTAGCCACAGGCCAAGAAAATTTCAGGAACACTCTTAGCAACTGCTCAACCTTTTTGGCCAGAGGTGGCTTTCAATTTCTCTCTCTGGCCCTGCTGCTGCTGGACCCCAACTGTGTTCCTGATAGCCTGTGAAGCATAGCCTTTGAAGTTTGACATCTGTGTCCAGCCAGGTTAGTGACTTTTGTGTGTAACAGACAGTAGAATTTGCTTCTCTCAATTTGGGGAATTCCAAAGAGTTTCCATTTGAAGGCTGAATAAGCCCAACTGACTGAGAGACTAAACACCCTGTTTTTGGACACTCTTGAGGTTTGTTGGTTGCTACTGCAGTATATATTGTATTTAGATAGTTGTTTGTTTATGTGTGTCTATATAGTCATGGGAAATCAGAATTCAATCCCTGAATACAGCTCGCTTGGGTATATTTTTCAAGATTGGTCTGAACACAGTTTTGAGCTAATGGAACAAAGGAAAATAATATTCTTTTGTAATGCTGATCAGCCCCAGCATTCTTTGAAGTCTGGGAAGGTTTGAGTCTGGACTCTTTGTCAGTCTTTGAATTGTAGTGCTGTCGTACAATTTGACTCATTTTGCTGTTGAATGAAAAAGCTAGGTGGAGTGTCATATATTCAGGCTTTTCTGCAGCTGTTCTAAGCAGGATCTGGCCTGGTTAGTACATGATGTTCTTCTGTGGTGTTGTTTCACCCCAGTGTTCTTTGGAATCTTTAAAAAGTCAAGCCTTTAAAGAGCCGAACTACTTATGGAAACTGCGTTGCCCCAAATTTTTGGTCATAGCTTTCATTGGATTACCTATCAGGGCAAATAAAGTTTAGCCATGTAAACATGTTCATAAGCTGGTGAGTTTGCATTGCTATCTCATGGCTAGAATTCTGAGGTAAAAGTCATTGGATCTTTGCGTGTGTGTACACATGTTTAGATGTATGCACATTTGTTATGTAGCATTTATTATTATGTATGTTGTGTCTATAGGGTACCAAATTGTCTTATAAATAAAAGAGCACTCATTAATTAAGTAATTAATTATAGTAATTAATAAATAATGAATAATTAAGCCCAAGCATTTTCAAGTTCATGTGACTTAAGTAAATATTTAGTAAACAAACTAGTTTTAAGATTATTGGTAAAATAAAAATAGCAGTGTCTTTGGAATTTTCAGCATACATTTTTATCTGGGTTAAATATATATATATATATATTTTTTTTTTTTTTTGAGTCAGAGTCTCACTCTGTCACCCAGGATGGAGTGCAGTGGCACGCTCACGGCCACCCCAGCATCAACCTGCTGGGCTCAGGCGATGCTTCTGCCTCAACGTTCCAAGTAGCCGGAAGTACAGGCACGTGCTACTATGGCCAGCTAATTTTTTGATATATTGTAGAGACAAGGTCTCACCAAGTTGCCCAGGCTGGTCTTGAACCTCTGGGCTCAGGCAATCCTCTTGCCTCGGCCTCCCAAAGTGCTGGGATTACAGGCTTGAGCCACTGTGCCTGGCCTGGGTTTTATATTTGTTGCTGCTAGATATTTTAAGGTGTCAGGGGCTTGGCACAAAATGTTATAAGAGTGTAAACCATACCAAGAATGAAATGATCTTTGTTTATATGATTTCTTGATAAAAGAAGTTAGTTTAATATTGTTTAATAAAACCAGTTAAATCTTCCAAGTTGTTGATGAAAAACCTCATGTACTTAACTTTAAGCTTCTTAGGTGAACTCCCAATATGCACAGGTTATAAAAATGGGTAACAAGGAAATAATAATTAATTTAGTCTAATATCTCAGTTCTCATAAGTAATCTAGATAAAATGATAAACATAGATGAGATATAAATGGGGTAAAGGCTATAGGTGAGTTTTTATGAAATTTAAAATCTTAAATTTATTTTGGATGCTCATTAGGTGTCTGGATCATTTTCAAATTGAAGAGAGAGTTATGATATGAAAAAGTATTTTTTTTAAATGTATAATGCTCTCACTTATAAAATGCTCACCTCTGATAGTTCAAGATTTCAATAAAATTTAAGGTTATTATGAATAAGAATGATAGTTAATATATAATTCTGTACATAATATGTCAAAGAAGACATTATTCTTATTGAGAGAAGGAATAATTTTGTCTAATTCAGGAGTTATCTAAAGGTTGATTCAAATTATGGCCTTGGAAAGGTTATTTATTTATGAAACAAGGAAGAAAGGAACTAATAAGTAGGGAAGAGAAATATTAAACACTATGGATACAAAGATGTATTTTTGGTTAAGAAAGGTTATAAGGAGAAAAGAATAATTTTGTAAGAGAAAGGATTTTGTACAAGAAGTTTTGATTTTGATTCTATAATTGGTTTCTTTTTAAAACTTTTCAGATTTGTATCTCAGAAGTGCAACTTTGTTGCATCTTGCTGGTCTCAATTCTTCCTCCCCCAAAAAGGTCTGAGGTGATAACTTCCTCCTTCAAATTTTTCATCAGTTCCTATAATCCTTTCCTTTGGTTTTAACTGCTTTTGTGGCCTGATGCTGAAATGTTTCTCAAAAGTCAAAAAAATGTATGTTTTCTTTTAGTATAACTCGATTCTGTACTCTTGGCTTTTCTTGCTATGTCTAAGCTGTTCCACGTAACTGGAAAACTTCTTATGCTGCTATTGAGAGCCATTTATGCCCCTGTTCAAGACATTAGTCTTCTAGCCTCTTGCTTAACTCATGGTCCTGGACACTCTCTTTTTGTATCTGATTAATTCAAGTGCCCTCCTTTTTTTTTTTTTTTT
>CAUYQG010266866.1:0-17419 GCA_963574415.1 Tarsius wallacei
GTCCTCTTTTAATGGACAACATGGTTGCTTCCATGTTCTTGCTATTGTGAACAATGCTGCGATAAACATACGTGTGCAGGTATCTTTTTTATAGAGTGATTTGAGTTCTTCAGGATATATTCCCAGTAGGGGGATTGCAGGGTCAAATGGGAGGGGGGTGGGATTAATGATACTCAATATCTGTCTGGGGACGGGGAGACACCTTTTATCACCAAGGGTGTCTGAATGAAGCATATTTGTATACCTAATCCGTAACTGTACCCCACAATATGATAATAAAAAAATATTGATTAATTAAAAAAAAAATCATTGGGGAAAAACCGAAGATCTTTTTTCTAACATCCAGTACAAAGCAAGGATGCCTTGTCTTGTGGCTTCTACTCAACAAATTACTGGAAGCTCTAGTTAGAGCAAGTAGACAAGTCAAAAGAAATGAAAAGCATCCAGATTAGGAAGAAGTAAACTCATCTCTCCTTGCAGATAACATGATCATATATGTTGAAAAGTATAAAGATTCAACAACACCAACAAAAAGTCTTTGAACTATTTTCAAGTTTAAAGTAGACGAGTGACATAGTATGGTGTAGATTTTAATAATAGCATGACAGTGAGAAAAATAAGAGAGAAAAGATGTAGAATTATCGCCACTGTAGTGGTCTAGATGAATGCTAGCAGTATCCTAAAGTAGAGACCGAGGAAATGCAGACAGGTGGAGCAAATCTAGCTTTCTATTTGGAGACTGAACCTGTAAGACTTGACAATGGATTAATATGACAGCTAAGATAAATAATATATCTTAATGTTACAGCTTAAGAAATTGAGAGACTTCCACTTTATTGACTGAAGGAAGACTATGAATCAAATTTATGTTGAAAGATCATTTCATTTTGAACACAGTTTTAGTTAATTAAATCTATTGTACCTAACACAGTAGCTACTGACAACATATAGAGATTTTTCTCAAAATGTGAACGGAGAAAAAAATTAAGACTGTAAGTACAAAATACAAAATCGATTTTGAAAATTTAGTGTAAAAATAAAAGATAACATATTTTAACTATTTCATTAATAATTTTATATTGAATTACAAATTGACAGACTAATACTCTGAATTAAATAAAATATCAAAACAATCACTAGAATATTTAAAATTACACTTGTAGTTCACATTATATTTCTGTAGAACAGAACTAGATTAGACCAGAAGTCAGAAACTATATGCTCTGTGAACCAAAAATGATCTTTACATCTTTAAGTGTTGGAAAATTGAAGACGAATATGTGAAGAAATCATAAATAGCCTGCAAAGCCTAAAGTACTTACTATTTTCCCTTTACAGAAAAAGTTTGTCAAGTGGAGATATGAAATATTCAATTAGTAATAAGAGCTCAGATTTAAAAAAAAATATCGCAGCCACACACATCAATGTGGGCGCCAATGAGCATATAGATGACATTTAAAGTTTGGCATGGAATAAAACCATTGAGAAAGAGAGTTTAAATAAATATTTAGATATTAGCCTCGCTAATATTTGATGCCAAATTCAACAAGGTACAATGTTGGGCAACATCATTTCTCAAAATCTACAATGTATAAGATTATTGATGTCATATGAATTAGTGGCTAAAAATTTAGTTGAATTAGTGTTTATATTTTATTTAATTTACTAATAACCTTTCTGATTTTTTAATGTGCATTTGATCCCCTCTTGCTGACCTCATAACATTTATTGTGTTGTAGAAAATGTTTTCCTAAATTACAAAATATATGTTAGAATTTTGGAATAGATAACACTTTTCATATGAAATCCAGAAGCATGGTTCTACTTCACGATTTAAAAAATTAAAATTGATAAAGAAAACTTCTCCATAAACTTACTTTTAAAAATAATTATGCTGCTAAACATTATTTTGTTTTGTTATTTAAATTAAATCTAAGTATTTTTTCCTAATTTCCTTTACTTTGGCCATGAAAAATGAACCAAATATTTGGAAATTAGCATTTAATGTGTACAGCAAAATCGCATATACTTATATAACCATACTCTTAAAAATACTACTTGAAATATCAATAAGGTCGACTTGGTGGCTCAGCCTGTAATCCCAGCACTTTGGGAGGCTGAGGCGAGTGGATTGTCTGAGCACGCGGGTTCGAGACCAACCTGGGCAACTTGGTGAGAATCCACCTGTACAATAAAAAAAAAAATTAAAAATTAGCCAGCCATGGTAGTGCATGCCTGTAGTTCTGGCCACTTGGAAGGCTGAGGTCAACGCTGGGGTGTCCGTGAGTGTGCCACTGCACCCCAGCCTGGGCAACGGAATGAAATTCCAACTCAAAAAAAAGAAATGTCAATATATTGCGAATGCATGCACACAAGTAACATTCTAAAGTAACATTCATCAGCAGTCTTGGAGAGGAAAATATTTGTGTCTTTTTCAATGAGATATTTGTGCACAGGGTCTGTTCAAAACTTGGATGCTAGTAATATATTTAAACATTAGAAAATACATATGAATTTTTGCAGGTAGGACACATAGGCATAGGAATGTATCCAGAAATAAAGACCAGCTACAGTAAGATCTGAAGCACACTGAGTTGGGAGTCCTCGGATCTAGGTTTGGTTCAGTTATGACAAGCCCAAGGACACTGAGTTAATCAATTGACTTCTTTTATTCGTATTTGCTCTCTTACAAATAAGATGTTGGTAGGAATGATTTCTAAGCTTCATAGTCACTCCATCCTATTTGGAAATCACATGTTTCATGAAAAATACAGTTGTGCAAGATTAAAAAGTCACAAGTCCACAAATCTAGCATGCGTTAAAAATATATAATGATTTCCTATGCTATTGTACTTCTAAAATATATCTTCTGTTAATACGTAGGTAAACTAATTATATGTTTCACTTGAAAGGCATTTATAATTCCTGAGACATACTGAATTTAGTGGTAATTTAGAAAACTAAAATATTGGGCTTTCTCTCTGGGTTCAATTTTTTTCTATTTTATCTTATTGAAAAAAAGATGCAGAATACAGAATTGATTATGTTATATATGTGCACTCTCATGCCAAGTTTATCGCTTCTTTTGTTTTGTAGTGTTTTTTAAACTTTCAGAACATAGGAAAGATATAATTCACAGCAATGTAAGAAACACAGGTGTAAGTCTTCAACAAAAATTTTCAAATTATTTGAAATTCAGAAAATAATTTCAAGGAGGGATAATATTTGTATGCGGTGTGTTTATCAAAATATATATCCATGCTCATAGAGCTGAATATCTGGAAAATTCTAAGAGCTGAGCCACACATGTACAAATTGAATCCTTGGAAACAATTCTCAAGAAATCAGCACTGTCTCGCAAATACAGAGCTATAAGTCTGGACAATGAACTGGAGGAAAATCCAATAATTACTTGTAGATCAAAACAATTTTTAAAATATACTTTGTTTAAAATATTCAGTACATTTACTCAAAAAGAAGAAAAATTCCATCTTCCTAATGCTATTTGGCTATGATACATATTTACATGTCACACTGCCTCCTGCCTGGGATCTGTTTTTTCACCATTATCTTTCTTTAATCCCTCTTGTACACCTCTGTCAAATTAAAATTCTTAGAATATCACTTTCAAATTTTGCTGTCTCAACCACAAAAGCTTAAAAAAAACACCTATGGTTATACATGTTTCGACAATCAACATCTTCCACAATCTGACCCCCATCTTCCTTTATGTACCAATATACAAAGAAAGAAGGTAGTACTTTAATTTTCATTTAGCTTTTATTTTTCTCTTCACACTTTCTTCTTTTAAGGCATAAGCCAGGATGTAAGTGACCAGAAATGGGGGAGGACAGGTTACAGATCACGAAGCCAAAACTATCCCAGAACGCAATCTAGGATTGAAAGGAGAACCAAATAGAGTATACAACCAAGACATATATATGAAGAGGTAAATCTCAGCGTTGAAAACCAACCCTAGTAAGAGGGTCTAGAAAAAAATACAATGGAATGGAGTGTGAGGGGGAATTCCCTTAGCCATCAGAACAGAGCAGGTACATTGTATAGGCTTCTTGCAGGTAGATTCTATGTGGACAAATTTTTAAAGTGAGAAGGTGACTTAAGCCTTTAGTAGTAGTGGTAAGGGAAAACAAATAAAAAATAAAGAGAGAAAGACAAAATGAGAGAGACAGAGACAGAGAAAAAGAGAGGGAGAGAGAGACGGAGGGCCCGGGGGAGAGAGAAATAGATGGGAGAACGAGAAAGAAAGAAAAAGGAAAAAAAAATAGAATTTAAAAAAATTACTGCAGAGATTTTCATAGCCCTCTTGCCCAGAGTATCACTGAACTCAGAGGTGCTTGTTATGCAGATTCCAGGCTTGGATATTTTAGTACACTTTTTAAATGCTCAGTTCTTCAGAATTGTAAGAACATTACAGCTAGACGAAAGATAATTTTTCATCATCTTCTTAGATGTCAAATTCCTTTGAGCAATTTGCAACATTCAAAAAGTATATTGACAGATCAGCAAAAATGAAAGGGCATTTTCATCACCTTGAGAAATAGCAATCAAAGGAAATGTGCCGACCAATTAAAGTATGATCAATGCCTCTATTTCCTGTCTTTTCTGTCATAAACTGTGGCTAAAAAAGACTTAAGTTATTATTTTTTTCAAAGCCTGCCTTATCTTGATAATGTCATAGCAAGGTGTTCATACAAAAAGTTATTTGAATCACAAGAGTTTAAATATACCATGTGGTGAATTACATTGATACAATTTTATGAAGACAACATTAATCACATTTGAAATACATGGAAATCTGTCTAGTAGTTTGGTTTAATTTAAAACAAAAAATATTGACTTTGGTCAACTCAAATTTCTTTCATGGTTTTGTGGAAGTATATATGAAAACAAAATTAAGGTGAGTTACTAGCTTTAGAAACCATGCTCTTTGTTTTCTTAGTAAAGCCACTTATAATAAAGTACATTTTTTTCCCCACAGTGTATCCATTGCTTTATCTCAGGAGAAAACTTGACTTTTTCAGTCTGCTTAGTAGTTTGATCTAGAAAAGTAGTGAGCACATTTTCTGTATCTGCTACACAGCATGCATTTAACTTAGAATTTTGATATGTGTGCTGGGTAGCTTGGGAAGACAGATATAGTTTGGCACATGCTCAGCTGTCAAAATATCAGGAGCCTGGACACATCTGGAACTTTTACAGTTCTAGGGCTATTGATTATAACCTGTCAAAACCTCAGTGAGAAGTAAAAGTTCCAAATGAAACTCCCAAGGGCAAATATCTTAAAGTGTCAGTTTGTGTGTTTGCTTGCTTCTTGCATCTCGCCCGGGAGGCATCTGCGATTCTCTTTTCTGTTTATAGTACTAACACAATCCTTCTTACACCTTATATGTGCCAAAACACAGAGGCCCTTCTACTGAGTCTTTTGTGATATAGTAACCTGGCATACTTAGAGGACTAGTTAGAGGAGCTCAAAGATAGGAAGATTTTTGTAGGAATTCATAGGAAAGACAACGGTGGCTGCAGCCAGGTAGTGAAGGAGTTGGTGATGGGTAAGCAGTCTGATTTCTTTACCCTGGCTTCAATTTTATTTACAGTGAAGCAGAAATCAAGGGCATCAAAGGAGAATAAAAATGGAAGAGGCATTGGGCTTGAAGAATCAAGAAAGGGGCAAAAAACAGTCTGTGAAAGAGAAAGAATGAAAGTGTGAGTGAACCAGGACTCTCACTATGGCTGCCTGGAAACGTTAAGGGTGAACACGTGACTCGTGATCATAAACTTAATTTGGGTTTAATCATTGTGTTTGCAAAATTTCCCCAGTCATTTCAGCAGCTGATGATTAAATTGTTTATAGTTAGAAAAATAGTGTTTGCGAGTTGTGGGAATGTTTTTTGATTGTTTTTGTTTTTAAATAGAGGGCGGGTGAGTAAAATAAAACAGACTTGATTTAGAATTATTCCCACATTTTCTTTTTTTATCATAGAGCCATAGTTTGTTTATTCGAGCATTAATAATCTATTCCCTTTGTCAAAGAAATATATTTTATAATATTAGTAGTTAGGTAATTCATGTGCTTTTATAATTAAAGTGGTAATTATATTAAGTTATTTGGAAGGTATTTTCACTATAAAGTTAGTACGTTTTAAAATAAAGTCAGAAATTCATATAAAATTTATAAGTAAAACTATATTAACAGTTGCAGCTTTGTGGTCTTATCAGTGAACTTTTGATATGAAAATATTCACGAATATGCTTAAAGACAAAAAAATTGGCTATATTGCTGTAGAGAAAGATTTGTCTATATATGGGAAATCTATAATAGTCATATTGTTAGAATGATAAGCACATTCTTGGGATGATGCCAAGTACTTTATTCTCTGGAGCTGACTAGAACTCAGCTACAAGGAAGCTGCAGTTTCCTGGGTACAAAGTGGCAGGATGAATGGGCAGCCGAGGATGCAGAGATGAGAGAGAGAGAGAGAGAGAAAGGGAGAGAGAGAGAAAGAGAGAGAGAAACACACAGAGGGGAGGGGAGGGGAGGGGAGGGGAGAGAGAAGCAAAGACAAAAGTAAAGACAAATTACCCAACCAAAGTCTCACAAATGCAAAGTCCATCCCATCTTAAAGACCGTATAACAAAGATACTAAATATACAACAGTCTAAACATATTGCTGAAAGGAATAAGATAGATTAAGAATAGCACACAGTATATTAATAGAGTTTAAACTAAAATATAAATGACCTTTATTTTCACTGTGGCTGTTCTTATTGTTCTATATCAATATGTAAAGAAACTAGAAAAAATATATAATCAGATCAAAATGTGAACTAAATATCTGATGCAATAAAAATAGATAATTAGTATTCTTTTAGTTTTTTATTTTAAAGATGTGGGGCACAATTTGGGATTAGGTACATAAGTGGTCATTGCACAGGTGAAGTTTGGGCCTCCCTTTGATCCCCACTTCCCCTGGTTTGAGATCAGGTACCTACTGATGTTATGTGCTCTCAGACCCCGGCAGTTTCCAGCTACTACCAATCCCTTTCTTATAGTATTATGATAAATGTTCAGATTTGCTTATGCAGGAGCATGTGTGGTACTCAGTTCTTTGTTTCTGTGATAGATCACTTAGTATTACAGACTCTAAATCCACCCAAGTTGCTGCAAAGTCCATAATTTTATCCTTCTTTATGGCTGTGTAATATTACATTGTGTATACATACCACATTTTTTTTAACCAGTCTACTTTCGATGGGCAGCACGGTTGGTTCCGTGTTTTTTCTATTGTGAATAATGCTTCAATAAACATGTGTGTTTAGTTATCTTTTCATAGAATGATTTGCGTTCCTAAGGGTATATTCCCAGAAGAGGGATTCCTGAGTCATATGGAAGATCAATTTTTATATCTTTTAGGTTTTCCACAGCGGTTGCATTAGTTTACACTCCCACCAACTGTGTAGAAGTGTTCCTTTTTCCCATATCCTCTCCAGCATCTGTTGTTTTCTGAGTTATAGATGATTTTTATGGACAGGTGACATACAAGCATTTCTTTACCATATTGTCTATTACAAACAGTTAGTATGTACCCTAAAGGTAAAATACTATAAATTGTGCTTTTATTAAAAATAGTAACTATGTTACTCCTAACATTATTCTAGAATGTCTAGTTCATGCAAGAAGAATCAAAAATAGCATTAACATTTAAAACGACAGATCAAAGAGCCTGCAAAGATATTCAGATGGGATATACAGAGATATATAGATATACTACATCTATATCAGAAAGTCCTAACAACTTGACAATTTTAGTGAAACAGAATACTGTTTATTTTTATTTTTTCAATGCTTCTAGCCTGCCTATATTAAAGTTTTTCATATTAAGACAACCTTCTATTCCATGTATGAGATTCTAATCATCTTATATAATTGATATTCATAAATATTGTTTAATTATCTTTGCGAGTACTTAATATTTTTGCATATTGATTTGTGATATGTATTGCTAGTCATATTTTTATTTCAATAATCTTTTGTTTTAAGTATGATTTAGGTTCAAAATATGCATTAGTTTTTGTTATATCATTATTCAGTAGTTGGTATGTTTGTGGGATCATCTGTTTTTCTGAGAATTTGCATGTGGCCAGGTGTGGTTGCTTAGGTCTTTAATCCCAGTGCTTAAGGATGCCAAGGTGGAAGGACTACTTGAGCTCAGGAGTTTGAGATCAGCTGAGATCATCTCAGGCAACATAGCAAGACCTCATCTCTACAAAAAAATCAAAAAATTATCTGGACCTGGTGACGTGTGCCTGCAGTCCCGGCTATTCAGCAGGGTGAGACAGAAGGATCACCTGAGCCCAGGAACTCGAAGCTGCGATGAGACATGATCATGCCACTGTACTCCAACCTGGGTGCTGCACTCCAGCCTGGATGACAAAGTGAGACTCCGACTCAAGAAAAAAAACAAAAAAAAACAAAACAAAGATTGCATGAAATAAATGAAATCATTAATTGTGGAGTTCCACTGTTTGATCATTTTTTTTCGTAACTGATTTTGACGTTTTTGATCCTTATTTACTTTTTATTGTATTGTATAGCATTTTAAAACTTTCTATTCAATAAAGTTATTGCACGTGCACTGCAGAGATTTTGAAAAATATATAGGAGCAACGCTAAGCTTTAAAAAAAAATCACTGAAACCGCACAAACAGCAAATAAGTCCTTTGAGCATTTTAGTGTATAGAAAATGTCTGTCTCATCATTCTCCATTTGCACACCATCTTTTTGTCTTGGTAGTTTATCTTTCTTCCTTTCCATTTATTTACCCTTTTCCCCTAGTGACTTTCTGAATCACTTTTATGGAGTTGATCTCACTCTGCACCTAGGAAGCCTATCAATTATATCAAAGCTTTCTTCTGGAAATTGAAGTGGAGTTTATACAATTTAAAGTCTTTTTGATACCGATCTTTCTCTCCTTCCCTTCTGATTTCTCTGGTAAATTAATATCCCACCATCTAATTTCTGTATTTAAACAAGATAAAAATAAATCTGGGCCAAGCACTGCCCAGAGAGGTGTGTGACTTACATTTTAACTTGTTTCTGCTCATATGAGTGACAATACTGTTATAATTACAAGATATTTTCTATGCATAAGAGCAAAATAAATTTTAAAAATCAGTTACTTGTTTTGGCAGAACTAAAGGGTCAAATTATTGCTTTGTTAGCAACTTGCTTTTATTAACTATTATGGAATTAATAACATTTTGTATTTGGGAAAATGATGTGCATTAAGTAGATTCCCTGCATGTTTTAATCTAGATGATTACCTTTCAAAGACTTGCTTTCTCAAGAGGTTGATAAAGGGGTTTTGGCAGAGACTAGGCATTGTGAGCATGGGGAGAAAGTTTTCATACTATCATCGTATCCCTGCCTGCACTCACAAACTTATCTATTTATCACTGGCTACAAAGAGATGGAGTTGCAGCTGTGGTCCCAGTAAGGATTCTCTAGCCTCTGGAGAGAGACTGACTTTTTATTATTTTATCTAGCATAAGTAGACTAAACTTCCACATAGCCAAACCTTTCTCACTACAGAACTTCACGAGGCTTATCAATGTTGCCTGGTTACATTTTCCAGTGGGTACTACAGTCTCCTGTGTGCATTTTTTCCCTCAGATACCTGAAAAAAAGAGGGTAACTGGAGAAGAATTTAGTCCAAGCTATACTTTTATTTCTATGTAAATTCTACTTTTCACGTGACTAGCATAGCCAAAAATTGGGTGTACCTTCAGTAGAAGATATGTGTACAAAGATAACGACCAAGCATCGCTTGTAATGCGAAAACAGAGGAAGGACCTCAATTAAACAACCAATTTTATCCAACTTGTAAAATGTCGCAAAGAAATGCTGTTGTGGCTACTCAAACTGAAATGATTTTTTTCACTTGTTTTTAAAAGAATAAGGATGAGGGGAATTACTTTTGATTCTTCGGTAATACAGGCACATGGCTAACGAAGTTAGCATGTCTTCATTCCCAGGTTCAGAAAGTTTAGGCCTTTTAATTAGGGTTCTCATAGACATAGAAATAAATAATGTCACAAATGATCCCACTTTTTGCATACTTTGTCCTCAAGAGTGCTAGATAATACCTTAAAATTTATATTGATTATGCATTGTAATACATACTGGTATATTAAATCTTTATTACATACACAAAAATCATAATATTGTGGATATGATGAGTTGAATACATATATAATTAAAATTAATTTTACCTGCTTATTTTAATTTCTAACATGCTCACTAGAAAATTTAAATTGCAGATCTGTCTTAAACTTGTGACTTACGTTATATTTTTAGTAGACAGCATTGTCCTGGATATGTAGATGATAGAATTGATAGATATAGATTTAAGTAGAGATATACATATAGATAAGTGCAATACACATGTATATACAGTTGCACGGAACACAAAAATCTGCAAAGACTTGCCTCCCCCCAAAATGACTATCTCTGAGTGATGGAATTTTTTTCTTAATAGTTTTAAAAATATTGCTAAAAATCTTGCAGAGATGTAAGGAGATACTTATTCTGCTTTTTTTTTCTTTGATAACTTCTCCCTAGAAAAAAGAATCATATTAATTTCTCCTTTAAAAACTATCATCTTCTGCATTTTTCCATGTCTTATTTTAGCATTGTTTGGCTCAGACTTCAATGGAGTTAACTCTACTCTCCTCATTCTAAGCTTGAATTAATTTGTGAAGCTTGTTACCTTCCTCAGCTGCCCTGAATTCTATTCCAAACCTTGATGCATAACAAGAAATTATACTCTCTGATATCAACTTTGGTGTTCTCTTTTACAGATTCTTAATTTGTGAAGCAAACTTTCCTGAATCTGGGAGAGACAGAACCCTATCTTCTAAACAAGAGTTACACCTTAAAATACACAAAAATTTACTTTAAAATTTTTTAATAAAAGTATATATCACTATTTTATAGAAAGCACTTCTAATACCTGGTTGAAACATTTCCTCTCCAACAGTTAAAGGTATATAATAGATGGATACTTTTTTTCATAATACCTGATCTCTCCTTCAGACAAATGCTTTGCTTATTACCTTATAAATATTCTTTCTGTATCACAGAGGTCTTAGCTTAAGGATGCAACTTATTTTAGCAATATTAAGATATTGACTTTGGAATCAGACAGGGAATGAAAAATGAAGTTATGCATATTTAATCTACTCAGCAAGGATTTGGGGCTACCCCTGAGACTAAGAGAGAAAATTAATAACTCCCCACCCTCCTTCCCAAGGATATTTATGAGGACAAAATTATATCAAAACATATGGGAACACATTTAGAAAGTGTAACAGGATATAAAATGTAGGGCATTTTATGATTTTTTTATGATTGATAATTATATTATCTAAACTTTAGAAGAAACATTCATTTGACTTTTGTGAGTTTAACATTTCCTTCCAGCCCTAAGGTCTAATTCTTTTTTTTCTTCAAATAAAAAAAAAAGCAATCTCACATCAATAATAGAATGTATATTTTCTTATTTTTTTTAACCTTTTCAGAATTCTACTTTATCTCACGCAATATTTAGCCTTAACCACCTTTCCAAACTGTCTCTGCCAAGGGGACTCTTATATGTCATCCCTTTTAGCAAAATAAATAATGTAGAAAACACACAGTTTTCAGAGGTACAGAAAAAAAAAGAGAGAAAAAATATTTTATTTTTTCAAAATGGCCAGTATGTATAGTCTTACAAAATATAGTATACTCGTTAGGTTACAGTGTGACTTGGTATCTGGGGGGCTTTGCTCAAGTCTCTCATACAAAATGGCGTAGTATTTCCATGTAACCTACACATGTTCTCCTGTATAATTTAAATCATCTTTAAATTACCTAACTAGGCTGGGAGTGGTGGCTTAAGCCTGTAATCCCAGCACTCTGGGAGGCCAAGGTGAGAGGATTGCCTAAGTCCGGGGGTTCGAGACCAGCCTGGGCAACTTGGTGAGGTCTTGTCTCTACGATAAATCAAAAAATTAGCCAGGCATGGTGGCACATGCCTGTGGTTCCACCACTTGGAAGGCTGAGACGGAAGGATCGCCTGAGCTCAGCAGGTCCAGGCTGTGGTGGCCCTGGGTGGCATGCTGCACTCCAGCCTGGGTGACAGAGTGAGACTCCGTCTCAGATAGATAAATAAATAAATAAATCACCTATACTACCTAATGCAAAGTAGATGAAAGATTTCAGGAATATCTAGTATTTTCTTTACTCAATCCAGCCTGCTATATTAGCTAAAGAGTGGTTCAGCTTATTTATTTGTTTAAGAACAATGGACTAGGTTAGCTGCTAAACTGATAAATAGAGTTGGGGTAAATATTCCTAGTGCAAGATATCTTTTGTTTAGGTACTTAGTTACTTGCTAATTTGTTTAATTTCTGCCATTCTGCTCCTCTCTTGCTTTACTCTCTTCTACTACTTAAACACAAACACACACACACACACACACACACACACACAAACACCTGCCCCCTGAGAGCAGGGACTTAATTACTTTATTCGTGGCTATATTTCAATACCTAAAAATTTGTCTAGTACATAGAGAAGAGTCAAGACATATTTGTTGTATTCATTCATGCACGAATCTTCATTTATACGAGCTAAAAAAAAACTTCTCTGTGAAAAATGGCCTAATTAATTAGGATGCGTTATAATTTTTATACTCAAAGTGCATCTGCAAACCAGCAGTATCCACATCACTTGGTAGGTTACTAAAAATGCATAATCTTAGGTCCTGCCTCAGATCTTAGGAAATACAAATTTGCATGCTATCAAGTCCCCCAAGTGCCTTTATTGCCTAGGACAGTTTGAGATGCCCAGTCTATTTTGTTAAGTAATTCTACAAGTTACCATATCCTCACCTATATCTTAATTAACCAAGGCACATTCTTTCACTAAATCTCATTCCATCATGATTCAAAAACTTTCCCGCTATCAAACTCTACATAATTTTGCCCAATCAATTGAAGTTGACATATGGAAGGTTATAGATTTGGGGGTGTTTATTTCATAAAATTAGTGTCTTCCTTTTTATCCTTTAAATCTGAGGAATTAGTAAAACTACGACAGTTGGAAAATTTAGATCCAATTATCAATTAATGAAGGAGTACTTATGGAATGCTAAATAAATGATTAGCTCCAAATTACGTGTTCGAGAAGATAACAATTTAACTTTATAAGTGATCTCCTGAGTTTACAATTTTGTACATAAACCAAACGAGGAAAAAAGACACAGAAATGCGAGAATTAGAAACTAAATGAATAATTCTGTAATATTGATCAGTAGGTGTGAAGACTAATATCTTAAGGTCCTGATATATCTCGCTTCATAGGAACCATCTAATATAAATACACAAAGGAATTTAGAAGAAAATAATATTATAATTTTAAAGATCTAAAACTGGTACTTAAAGAGAGTAAAATGCTTGAACAACTTGTGACTCATCTCTTCACATAGGTCAATGAAAGTGTTTAAATAAATAGAATTGTAAGAATCACTGGCATGATCAAAATAACAGAGACAACATCTCTACTGAATGCTGCTCACTATCCTTTTGATACTGTGAGCCGTTTGATATACTTTCAACATTCTTTACTTTTCTTTTACTTTACTTTTCTTAAATCGAGTTAACTCGATTTAGCTTCTGTTCTTCACAGAGAAATCCATCTAATTAACAAAAAGGGGGTTGTAAGCGAAAAAAAAAATTTCAAGTGAAATACGGGATAAGTGTTCATTTAATACTAGAAAGAAATAGGATAAAATACAGCAAGATTTGCGTATACATTTCCTATGGGACAGCATTATATAGTATGTATTGAGGAATCAGACATTCAAATAATCATTGGTATGGTCTTGACAATGATGCCTGGGATTAATGCGTCAATATGGAGATAGGCCAGTTTAAAGATGAATAATGCCAATTGTGATTAAAAAAACTACCTTTTTGTTCCCCTTTATCTATTTTGCTTTTATTCCTTTATATAGAGAACCACAAAATGTTTTTGAGTACTTGATCACTAACCCAAAATTACATATACCTGCTTACCCACAGCCAATGTACGGCCATGTGCCTGAGGTCCAGCCAATGGGATGTAAGTCAATGTATTTGTGAAATTACTGGGTCATGCCATTAACACATAGAGGCATTCTCTTCACTTTCTCTTTCAACCTTTCCCTGGCTAGAAAATAGACTTGTTGAAAGGTGCTAAAGCAACAATGTTAGCCCAAAATACAGAATTTAAGAACTTAGGATGTCAGAACCACACTGAGAAATGTTCATAGCATCCCTGGGATACTTATATTTGGACTGCGCTGGGAGAGAACATTAGAATTCTAACTTGTTCAGTCATTGCTTTTCTGGTCTTCGTTAGGAAACTTGATCATTATTTCTCCTATTACACCAAAGGAGGTCACTGCTCATAGCAACATTAAAAGAGAGAGAGAATGACAAGCACAAACTTGAATTCTTGCCTCAAAGCATAAAATAAAATGCAAAGACTTTAAGCAGAAAAATATCTTAGTATTTAGACCTACATAGAAAAATTTACTAATTATTAAGTCCAACAATTGATTTAACAGAATAGAGAACAACAGTTGCATACACTCTTACAAGCTCTGTGTGTGTGTGTATGTGTGTGTGTGTGTGTGTGTGTGTGTGAAAAACTTAGGATGTAAACAGAGAGAGATCAAGATCTTAACAGTAGGAACCAGATTCCTGAGTACTCAGAGACCCTGAATAATTTGAACCCTCAAAACTTGTGATAGACCCTCAGATTCCACTGCATACAAAAGTTTTCAAGGACAAAAAAATAATGATAAAAATGGAGACAAAATATCTTCCTTCGCCTAAGGAAATTTTACTGAAGAAAAAAAAATCAACAAACAAAAAACTAGAAAGATAATACTTTCCTTCATATATGCCCTTATTTTTTTTAAGTTAAAAAAATAGTATAATTGGTTGTCACTGGGAATCTGGTCATCACTTCCCCAACCTGGTAGACCCCCTGGATCCTCCTCAGTATGCCGATCTTCAGCACCCAGCTCAGCAAGTGGAGGAAATGACTCACCTGATCCAAAAGAACACGATGAAGGTGAAGGGGCAGGTAAGCAAGATGGCTATGCTGCTTTTTTATCTTGAGTCCTCCCTAGTCAAGGATTTCTTTAATGAGCTTTCCACAAGGACAATACAATAAATAATCTCTTTCTGTACATCATCAGCTCCTGTCAGATCCTGAAGATAGGGTGGAGAACGAGCCTTTCCACACCATCACAAAGTAACTCCTCTCCAGTGTTACCAAAGTCAAGCAAAATTGAGGACTCCACAAAGTTCTAGATAATTTTGGCTGCTTTGGAGATGAACTGGCAGATGAGTCCATCTTCGGTGCTTTTTTGTTGATTGTGGGCAAGATGCTGCATGGGCAAAACTATAATAGATGAATTTGAGTACAAGCTTCAGACCTGTCAACCCCAGAGGGTTAGATAGAATAGAAGAGCTTGGGATTAACTAAACTATTAGCCAGAGAGCCTCATCAACTAGGAAACAAGTCACTATTTCTAGGCACCGGCATTTGATTTCTGAAACCTCAGGCAACAGTTTTGTCATACCTGAGTCCTTCCATACTTCCCACTGGCAGCCAAACATCCAGCAGAGTTTCTCAAATAAAATCTGAAGTTGTCTTCTCAAGTGATGAATCCAGTGAAGAAAATCTTGCCACAAGACGACAGAAGACGAAACACAAAAAAGCAACCAGCATCCATTTGCACAGGTCTTAGGAGATTGTCTTGCCTATTCCCGCCCTGCCGTGCATGATTTCTTGTGGGATGATCTTGAATTCCACTACTCTTGTAAAATATGTGTTTATCTGTTTCTTAGAAACACACACACACACACACACACACACACACACACACACATTAATGATATTCACAATGCAAGACGTTTCTCTTAATGTGTCCCAGCTGAACTAAGTTGAGTTTATTTCACTTTGGGATGTATTTCCTTATTTTCTAATAAACAATTGTTTTATATACTTTAAAAAATGGCTTGAACTTAATAAATATTAGTGATAAAACGCAACAAAAACTATTACAACCCAACGTTATTCAAATAACTTAAGGAAAACTTTTATATTGTAAAATTTTTAGACAATATTTGTGAGAATGAAAAGAGAATGGGCAATGACAAAGATAAGATTGAGTTATTTTTATTTTTTTATTATAAAGGTGTAGGGTACAATTCAGTGTTAAGCATACAAATGTTGATTATGCATGCAGCTCAATTTGTTGAGATGAGCGCCCCTCAGCATAGAAGCTACACTCAACAGGGCTCGGTGGCTCAGCCTGCAATCCCGTGCTTTGGGAGGCTGAGGTGAGTGGGTTGCCTGAGCCCGCTGGTTTGAGACCCACCTGGGCAACTTGGCGAGACCTCATCTCTACAATAAATCAAAAACTTAGCTGGGCGTGGTCGTGCACCTGTCGTTCCAGCTACTTGGAAGGCTGAGACAGAAGGATCACTGGAGCCCAGCAGGTCGAGGCTGCGGTGGCCGGGAGCGTGCCACTACCCACCAGTCTGGGTGACAGAGTGAGACTCCCAACTCAAAAAAAAAAAAAAAAAAAAAGAAGAAGAAGCTACACTCAACATTGTATCCCAGGCTGTGGTTTCTTTGGTGTATTGAGTTCTCTTATATGACATAGGATCACAAAATTCCTCTAATGAAAACAAAGCAAACATCAAAAACAGATATGCTATTACTTGGAAAATAAGACCCTTTATACTTATATCACTAATCTTGAATACATTTTTAGAGGTCAAGTAGTATGGAAAGTTCTCCCTTGTGTTCAGTTCATCTACCCAACTGTGTCCCTAATGAATCTGGTTTAGACGAATAACAGGCTTTGTAAACTTAACAAGTTCAAAGCGTAATTCTTGATTTCTGCATCCTTCCCTTTAACCACATATTGTTTCTTCCTCAGGTTACCCTATTTCTGTAATTACTACTAATATTCATTAAGTTGCCAGTGCACACAACCATGGCATTATCATTTTTTTTTACCTGTACTTCTCTTATAATCTACATTCAAACTTTCACCAAATTGACTAGCTATTTAAATATATTCAGTCTTATCACACATCATAATTTCTACTTTGACCTCTATAGCCCAAGCCGTCTTGCCTAGAAGGTCATAATAGCCTTCCAATTGATGCGTCATTCATCCTTGTGTCTCTTTAGGTAAATGAATTAATTTCTCCACGTGCCAATCTTCTCTTTTGTAAAATGAGGCCAACAAAAGTATCTATCACTTTTAAGTATTGCGGAAATTAAATGATT
>CAUYQG010266872.1:0-14575 GCA_963574415.1 Tarsius wallacei
CAGCCATAAAAAGAACAAAATCATGAATTATGACTTGCTGAAGACTCAGATGACTGTTAGTATTTTTTAATGATAAAGCATCTTAAATTAAAGGTGTGTACATTGTTATTTTAGATAGGTCATTGTACAGTTAATAGACTATAGTACAGTTAAAACATGACTTTTATATGCACTAGAAATGCTCAGAAACCAAGACAGTTGTGTTACTTGCTTTACTACAATTTCAACTTTATTATGGTTGTCTGGACACAATTCTGCAACATCTTTGAGGCATCTCTGTAACTAAATTGATTTTGTTCTCATTATACAAGCAAAATATGTTCAGGAAAAATTGGAGATATGCTAATGTGAAATTTGTAATTCCAGAAAAACAGATAATTAATCCCTTGTATTATATTTTGTTGCAGTTACATACAATAGGAATGGGGTTATGGTATGTTTGATTTTAAAGATTGCTTTATCATCTAATCTTATATCATAAATACTGTACTAAAGTTCTACAGAGAAATAGAACCAGTAGGATATAGACAGGTAGATAGATAGATAATGAGGAGTTGATTCAGGCTATTATGAAGACTGAGAAGTTCCATAATCTGCCATCTACGAGTTGCCCAGAAAGCCTGTAGGATAATTCAGCCAGTCTGAAGGCCTGAGTACCAGGGGAATGCCATGGTGAAATCCCAATCTGAGGACCAGAGAATATGAAATAAGATGCCCCTGGTCAAGCAGGCAGGCAAGAAGCAAAAAGTGTAAAATTTCTTCTTCCAGGGCATTTTTTCCCCAAGGAATTAGATGATGCCTACCTATGGAGTTCACTGATTGAAATGCTAATTTCATCCCAAAATACCCTCTTAAATACACAGCGAGACCATGTTTAATCTGGGTATGCCATTGTCACTCAAGTTGACATTCATAATTCATGGAGAAAGTCAAACAAAAGTTGATATAAAATGAACATTTTATCCTTTTCCTTATTGCATATTACATGACAAACTAATTTTTTAATGATTTATAATCACAACTTGAATATGACTTTATATATTTATATAATGTGTATGTGTATATATTATATACACACTTTATTGAATCCCACATTCTTGGATATTTAGACTATTCTCAATATTTATTAAATCTCCTTTTTTCCTTATATTTTTAATCTTTTAAAAACATATTATTATAGATATGTGGGGTTCAAGTATGGATTTGTTCCACAATCAGGCTTTGTGAAGGTGAAATTTATGCCTCCAGCTGGCCCTTACTTCCCCTGGTTTAGAACTAGATACTCTTCATGATGCTATGTGCCTCCCCTCTCCACTTTCCATGACAATGTCCATCTGCTGGCAACCCCTCCCCTGTGGTAATGTGATTAATGTTCTGGTTCCACTTATGAGTGAGAATATTCAGTGTTCAGTTCTTTTTTTCCATGATATACATAAGTATGATGGTCTCCAACTCCATCCAATTTGCTACAAATTCCCTGATTTTTTTCTTTATGTCTGTGAGATCTAAAAATAACTCAAATGAGCTGAAAAGAAAAAAACTAGTAATTCTACCAAAAAGTGGGCAACGGACATGAATAGACAATTTTTAGAAGATATAAAAGCAGCCAACAGATACATGAAAAAAATGCTCAGCCTCACTAATCATCAGACAAATGCAAACCAAAACCACAATAAGATACCACCTAAGTCCCTTCACCAATAAATCAATAAATCAAAAAACAGTAGATGCTGGAGAGGATGTGGAGGAAAGTAGGTATGCTTCTACACTGTTAGTGGGAGTTCAGGTTAGTTGAACCTCTATGTAAAGCAGTGTGATGATTTTTAAAATTACCAGAAATTGACCTTCCATACGATCTAGCAATACCTCTCCTGGGAATATTTTCAGTCTTTTGATTCTATTTTCCTTGGCATTAGTTCTGCTTCTTAAAGCAACACAGGACAGATTTCTGAATTATCATTTACCTCAGTTTCTATATAGTTGAAATTGACCAAAATGTAATCCTCTGAGTCTTTATTTCCTCTCTAGTTCACTTTTTTTTTTTTTGAAAGCAGAATTTATTGAGAGGACAGACTAGCTCCCACAGTGGGAAGGGACCAGAGGGTTAGTTCAAATAAAAATATTCCAAAACTCTTTCCAGATTTTTAAAAATGGCATATGTTTAAAATCTGTCACCACACTGAGGGTCTTTTTATATAATGTCTGGTTTGCGTATGAGTGTATGAAAAGTATAATCGTCTGACACATGTTAAGTGCAGCATATGAGAAAAAGCTTCCCATGATTCCCACCCATGTCTATAGATAGATGCAACCCCTATGATAGTTTTACATATTTAATATCTGCAGCTTCTTGGCGCACTTTAGTACTTAATAAAAACTACAAACTTCACTCAAATGGTGGACTATTCCATATAGAATAAAGCATTACAAATATGCAAAGGTTTAATTGAGATGTAAAAGATGGGAAATAATTTAGGCATTTCTTTATGTGTTAAGGGCATGCATAGTATTAAATCTAGAATTATTACATCAAAGACAAGGAGATTTAGCAGTTTTCTCAATGATGTATAAACAGACAAATGATAAAACATAGAGATAATTACATTTCATTATTGTATTATTTTTGCAAAAATTTATTTTAAGCCCTTTAAAACACAAAATTTGCCTGGGTTTGGTGGTTCAGCCTGTAATCCCAGCACTCTAGGAGGCTCAGGCGAGTGATTGCCATAGCCCGTAGGTTTGCGACCAGACCTGGCAATTTGGCGAGACCTCATCTCTACAATAAATCAAAAAAATTAGGGGGGGTGTGGCAGCACGTGCCTATAGTTCCAGCTACTTTGAAAGTTTTCTCTTTTCCCTCTCACATCATCATTTTCCTTTCATCAGTGTCTTTTTTTCTATTGGATCACTCTTACAATAAATCGACGCTGTAATTTCATATATACTTACATATATAATCTCTGTGTGTGTGTGTGTGTGTGTGTGTGTGTGTGTGTGTGTAAACCTATGCATAATCTGCCCATATTCACCTTCACCTACCGTTTCTCTGCTTTTCCATTGTGCAAGGCTGATAGAATGTTTTCTATACTCACCCTTTCCAGTTCCACTCTTATTCTTAAAATCTTATTCATACAGGCTTTTTATCAAGCTACTTTACTGAAGCATATTTTCTCAAGGGCACAAATGACTTCTGCACTCCTGAATTTGATCATGAATTCTCAGTTCTCTCATTATTTTGCTTATTGACAGCATCTGAACGAGTTGACCATTTTTTCCTTTTTTATTTGGATTCAAAACAACATGACTCATTGGCATTCCAGCTATCTTATCAAATACTCCTCTTCCTTGTTATATCCTCTTTCATTTTCATTTTACTTCCAGTTCACTTGCAATTAATACACCTGAAATACTTTTCTTTGCTTCATGCTTCATTCACTCCTTCATGTTACTCCTTCATTCACTTCCTTCATGTCATTACTCAAATGTCATGCTTTTTACGAGAATCTTTGACCTCCCTATTGAAATGTGTGCTCTTTCTGTCAGATAATGTCTTCTCTGCCTTGTGTTTTTTCAAAAGCACGATCTAAAACACTATACATTGTACTAAATTATTTGTTTATTAACTATATCCACCACCCTAGAATTTAAACTTCATGAAGGCCATCATTTTGTTTCTTTTGTGAATTGCTATGTTCATAGTGTCTATACATGATTCAGGAAAAATTTAACCACACAATAAATATTTGTAAGATAAATGGATAATAAAGAACAGCTTCAATTAAAAGATGAGATGATATACAGTAGAATAACACAGCATTACTGTTTGAAAGTGAGCTATTTTTGAGATGCAACAATTATATGATTATAAGAGGTTGATAAAATGGCATGAGGATGGACAGTATTTATTTTGCTTATAAAATAGAAACTGTGCTCATATTTGGTAGTTAAGCAAGTATGTGTCAGAGTTTTATTTTAAAATATTCTACTTATATTCCTGTGGGATTTTGCCATATCTCACAAATCAAATGTAATTTCATTTCATAATTTTAGAATTTTGAACATGTATATTTGAACATAACTTTTAATATCCTTGAAAAGGCATAAAACTGCCCTTTCTCCTTGAATACATCAATTTAAAATCATCCAAAGTCTGCTTCTTGGAATTACTGATATATTTCTCAACATATTCGGTAACAATTACCATTGAACAATTTGAAATTTGATGACAAAAATACACTTTAATGACATGATATGATCACAACTTGAAATTATTTCCAAACAGTGGCCATTCTACCCTTTAATTTTTTGTTGTTTTTAGAATTGTGCTTGCATTTTCCACTTATATATTTTCATCATTATGATACTTTAAAACTTCCATTCTACATAAATGTTTTCTGTGTGTCATTATAGTTTATGCTTTCAGTGTCAATAAACTATGCTTTTAGATTACAAAATTAAACTCATTTCTATATTATTAGTGAAATAAATATTTGTGGCAATCATGGAAGTGTACCACTCAGATCCCCTGTCATGGGAGAACCTGCTTATGGAATCTAGTTACAAGGCAGGCTCCAATGCCATGTCATTAGAATATGCAAAAGATCACACCAGGGCCAAGCTGTCTTTGGGTCACTTCCAGCCAGAGACTGAGCATAGCAGGAATAGTAGAGCCAGGCTATGTCCTACCTGATAAGATTGCCCTGTGGACTATCCATCCTCTAAAACTCTCTGACCAAGACTTTGTCAGAGTTGCTATGCATACTGAAACTCTTCATATTCAATTCTCCTTCTTTCCCCTTTTCTTTCCAAGTGTCAGATTTACATCTGGAGACAAGATTTCCTCTGATTATTATTGCTCTCTTCTGCTTTTCTCTTTCACAAATTCATGTTTCCTCTAATAAATCTCTTGCACTTATAATTTTGTGTGGACACGTTTCTTGGAGAATCCAATGGTTACTTTTTTAATCTTTTAAAAAAAATTTTCCCAGTGCTGAAGTATCGCATATGGAAAGAGCCAGTAAGATCACTCAGTAAATTTTGGATCAACATTTCATTGACAGCTAAGTAGGTATAAAATTGTCTTTCCCATTAGGCTAACCAACATCTATACAAATTGAAAATTGTTTTAATTGGGATTGTTGGGAGTGGCATATATCAAATTTAAATTAGTGGATGACAAGTTCTAATAACCTGAAAAGTTTATTAGAAGGATGCTGTGAATTTCATGAATTGCTTAAATAATTGAATAAGTTTAGCTTTGGGAAGAAAAAAGAGAAGGCGGGGTACAGTAATAAATGTTACTAGGAACTGGAACACCATGCTTCTCTACATCTTAATTTTCAGTTAATTGGTAACTTGATTTACTTTTTTTTGTATATAAGTATGAGTTTCTATTAAAAAAAACAAAGAAAGTAATTGGATAGATAAGGAAAGAAAAGAAGCATGTCCAAATTTGTGAAGAGGCAATCTCAATGATTAACCCCATTTCCAAATTTTAGGGAAGACACACATGACCTGATTTTGCCACTTTGACCAATCATGTATAGCCAGGGGCTGAGTTCATTTTGATCAAAGGGTGCCACTATATTGATGATATAGATGGAAGACATGGTTAAATAAAAAGAGGACAAAGCAAGACATAAATGGGAGAAAATTAATGAGACAAAGGATACTCAGTAGTCCCGTGGGCAAGAGACAATCTAATATCAATCTATTGGTTTTTAATTTCATCCAATTATATCACAAAAATATTTTTTTTAAAAACACTCATTATTATTTATATATTTATTTGAAACATAGCAAAATACAATTCTCAAGTTATCCTGTTGACATTCATTTTGTATTGACAGTATTTGCTGAATACTGCAAGCAGAACTTTCTACTTTCTCACTTAATGATTTTGATGTACAAGCTAGCTATGACTACCATGTGTTTTATCGATGTTCAGTGAGACTAAGAATTTTATATTTATATTTATTCATAGCTTGATATGTTCCAAAAATTTGAGAACACATTAAAAATGTTCATGTGTAATACAATAATTTGATACAAATATCACATTAAGTTAATGCAAGTCAAATCCAGAGGAAAACATGGTAGAGAGAAATATGAGCCATGATTCCTTAAACTATTACAGAGATAAGCAGAAAATTAAAATCGAAGCTTCTCAGCTAACTAAAGTAATAGAGAAATGTGATCAATGACCAACTTCAAGATAGATATATGTGTGTATGTATATGTGTATGTAGGCATGTGTATGCATGTATGTATATGTATGTATGTATGCATGTATTCTTCTATAAGAAAAAAAGTAAACTCTACCTAATACTGAAGTGCAAGTGAGATTTTTCTCATGGGTTTTTTATAAAGAGGAAATAATGTGATAACCTTGACTATTTTCTCAATGAAATTTTGATGACAATTGCACCAAATTTTCATGTCTCTTACTAATGAGTGTCCTTCAATATAAGCCAAAGGCACATCAAAAAATAATTAAATATAAATTAAGCCTCAGTGATGGACACAATGTAGTTCAAGTACAGTATTCTATTCTGTTATGGTGATATGCAGTATATTGAAGTACAGTTTATTACTTGTTTAATATTAAATTTTAAAATTTAATTATCTTTTAAAATTTAAAATTAAAACAGATAAGCAAATGAAATAATACTGGAGTAATTTATAGAAAGGAAATTAGTAGGGGTCTCTGATATGGGGTGCTTTGTAGTTACTACTTCAAATAGTCAACAGATACAGTAATTAGGTTACAATTCTTTGAAGATGAAATAGAAAAGATGTAAATCAAATAGTCATCCTAAATTTCAGGAGAAGAGTAGCATCTCTAAATGGGTAGGATCTTCAGTGGGAAAGAGCTTGGCTTATTTGATAAATAAGAATTGTGTGGGGGAAATATAAGAAAAGCAAGATTTCCAGCATACAATAAAATTGGAGAGATTGTCAGGAGAACAATATTCAAGGAATTCAGGACTTTATAAGGAGTTTAGATTTCCTAACATACAGGTATAATGTGTCAGAGTCCAGCTCCGGGAGAGAGTCAGGGCTTGAGGCGGGGGAATTGGGAAGCGGCAAAAAAGAAAAGACAAAAATGACAGGAATCCTCTTCCTGGGGAGAGCTCAAGGCTCTGTCCAATTTTATTTATTTTTCACAAGCTTATATAGGTTTTCCATCTAGTCCTGCACCCACAAAATGTATCTTATGTTGCCAGCCAGATGCCCACGTATCTCTTTTTCCAGACACAACAAGGTTGACCTTTTGCTACTCGGTTCCCCCCCTGCTGACTCTAAGCCATTTGTGTTTTTCAATCCAAGAGCAAGAACTAGACAGCAGTTACTACCTCAACCACAGATGGAGTTTTTCTTAAACATTTATGAACACCCTGTTTTCCTCCTTAACTTTCTTATATCTATTTACTATTATAGCTAATCACTATTATAGGCCTATAATATCCTTACCCAATAAAGCTAACCTTAAGTCTTATTTAATTTACTTACTACTATATATTTATTTCTATTAACCTTATTTATATCCCAATGTTCCTATATTTTCTTAACTAATACTATTATATATCTCTTATATATCTCTTATCTTACTATGTTACCTTACCTTCTATCTTACTATTAATATTCTAAACTCTATCCTTACAATACCTTAATCTACTTGTCTCAATCGGTTGTTTTTCACTAGCTCTCAGCTGGGGGCCTGTTGTTTACGAGAAAGAGGTCGACTCAGCAAGAGACCTGTTGTTTATGAGAGGTTGACTCAGCAGGAGGCCTGTTGTTTACGAGAGGTCGACTCGTTTTCCTCTGCCTCCTGCTGTTACTGAAAAACATCTTTACACACCCTAAGGGGCACCCTTTTTTGCTACCATCTCACCTCCATTATGCTTATGTATAATTTTTTGCTATCAAATGTCATCGTTCATGTGCACATCTATTATCTCAATTAAAGAGGGAACATTCTCAAGCCTATGCATGCAATCCTTCAAAGTCAGGGAAGGTCCGTTGACAGGATCCATGGGGCTTTGCCTCCGTCATGGCCGCATTTGGCTGGGGCCTTACTCCCAGCAGGCATTTTTCCTGTTTTCAGGTCCCTTTTACCTTACTCCTTCTAAGGATTGCGGCTCCCAGCAGTAATGTTTAATATCTTAAGCAATGGGCAAAATGATCTTAATTGTGAAGTGTAGAAGATCCCTGTGACTAATACATGAGAATTGTTTCAGAGGTGAGTGAGAGTGGGATAGTAGCCCAAGTTGGAAGCTATTACAGTGGTTCCAGCAAACACCTGCCAGTGGCTTCATATTTTTTTTTTTTTGAGTCAGAGTCTCACTCTGTCACCCAGACTGGAGTGCAGTGGCCACTCCCAGCCACTGCAGCCTCGACCTCCTGGGCTCCGGCAATCCTTCCGCCTCGGCCTTCCAAGTAGCTGGAACTACAGGCGTGCGGTACCATGCCCGGCTAACTTTTTTGATTTATTGTAGTCACGAGGTCTCACTTGCCCAGGCGGACCTCGAACCCATGGGCTCAGGCAATCCACTCACCTCAGCCTCCCAAAGGTGAGGGATTACAGGCTGAGCCACCGAGCTCAGCCAGTGTCTTCATATTGAGTGATGGTAGCAGAGATGCATTCAAGATGTATTTTGGTAGCAGAACTGAGAACTTGCTGAGCAATTAGGTGACAGGTGATGAATAAAGAAGATCTAAAAATTAGGTATGACTCTCAGAAGTCTGCAATAGCAGGGTGAATGATATTTAAATTTTAATTTCATATAGTAAAGAGAAGAGCAGTTTTGGTGAAGGATATTGCAGAAGCAAGAGTATCATTTTGACATGCTAAATTTCATAAACCCGTGAGATATTTGAAGGGCAGACTTTACGGAGGCATTTAGAAATATCAGATCCAAGTCATTCCTGTATAAGGATGGCGTTTAAATCCATACAATTGGATGATATATGTTAAATATATGGTATAGATAGAATACAAAATTACCCTTTCAAAAAGTCAAATATTTAGAGTTTGGTTACAAAATATTTAGAGAAGGAACCAGAAAAGAAGGCTGAGTTTGAGATGAAAGAACTGACCAGTGAAATAAGAAAGAAACAGAAAATATGATTTAATGAAGCCGAGAAAGAAAAGTAGTTAAAGACAATAATATATGGCTTGTATATATATTGTACCAACTTTTAAAGATTATATGTATAGCATAATATAATTTGATTTTAAAATGCTATAAAATTAATTTTTCCATTGATTTGATTAAAATACAAATTTCCGTAGAAATTCTAGATTTCGTCTGAAGAAAAGGTTGATATGAATGGTGGCTACCTGGGTGTATATAGGCAAGCAAAAATTCCAGGTGAGATTTGTACACTTTGAGACCTATATTTTATAGTTCAATTAGAAATAAATCACCATTTTTATACAGTATAGAGTTATAGTTTAATTTGTTGTCATTATAGAAAACATTAAGTCTTCTACAGAAAATTTTTTCATCAATATAATATATCTTTGAGTCTGGGCTGTGGCAACTATTAAACTGACAACTTGTTAAGCAGTTACAAATTATATCATGCTGCTACAGATATTTTTAGCATATTGTCTCTAAGCCATTAGTTGTCATTGGAGTGCTATGAGATTGAGCAATACATTGGATTATAAAATTCCATAAATTGATTCAAAGTTTGAAGTCATTATAAGGAATTTACCTTATATCAGAGTAGTCCATAAATCATCTTAGAAATCTTTCATCTCAACAGGTTACAGACATTTTTAGAAGTATTCAAGACAGTAATCTGTTAGGATTTCTGTCTCCTTCTAGACCATCCTTTTAACTGCATATGTTCATATTTTTTTAAAAAAGATTGAGAAATAGTTGCAACATTAAGTTATTACTAAAATCCATGATAACTGTAAAACATACAGAGACTCTACAAATTCCAGCTAACTTGATAGTTTAAGCACTTTTTGCCTTACTGCACCTCCTTAGAAAACTTTATAGAAATTTGGTTAAATTTGCTAGGCAAACTTAAGTGACAATAGAAAATAGTGACAGACCTTGTGTATGTGAATGTGTTTATTTGTGTGTGTTGGGGCGCAGGGGGAGAAGTGTCTAAATAAGCCTACTGCTACCACATAAAACTTGCTGAGCTCATTTTGGTTTGACTTAGTGAAATAATAAATTCATTTGCTATCATTAAGATATAATATGATTTATTTGCTCTCTTTCTTTACTTATGTTTTGTAGATTATGCAATGGATTCTTACTTTCTTCTGTATTCCCTAGAAATATAAAGGTGCTTAAAGTAATTCTGGAATTTGTCAATAAGGGTTGCTCTCACCACCTGCTATGGGTGTTGCTGGATTTTATGTCATTCTTCATGTTTACATGCCTTAAGATAAATGTTCGGACAAGTTCTATTTCATCATGATTGATGACATCAATAGAAAGAACATGAACTCCACAACAATGTCAGATTTTCTTTCTTCCTGATCAGTATGTTTACATTTAAAAATCAAATAGAACAAAAATGAACTTCTTAGCAATCATCTTGACAGCATATGCTCTAATCAAGATGGAGGAAAGCATACAATAAATGTTGAGAGTCGGTAACCAAACTGAAATGAAATGGTTTGATATCAAACCTGATAAAAGTGGAGACCACGTCTCAGTCTATCTACCATAAGCTATATAGAAAGGAGCAAAAGATCTCAAATGTTCTCCTACTGTCCCTAAGGAAACTCTACAGCTAAAATTTTCAACTAAACATCTTTATATTTAAGGATAACTATTTAGGAGAGGCAAAGACAATATTTAAAAAATAAAATAAAATGAAATATTCCTTATCAGTGAACATAGATGAGGTAGGAAAAGTACCTATAAAACTTTCTTCTCTGATAAAAAACCTGATATATTTTCATCTTTTCACTTTTGGAAATACTATAAACCACTACATATGTTTAAAAAATGTTTTGTGTTTAAAATATAATGTTTTTATCTTAACAAGTTTGCCGCCAAACAGGTTTTATCATTCCTTTGACTTTATGGCATTAGTTTGTGGTAATTTTTATACTTGCTTTAACACATCTGCTCCTCCATTATTAATCCAGGTCATTAAGGGGGATATATTAAATAAAAAACATCGAGTAAGATTAAAAATATACTTAAATTATTATTATGGTAGATGGAATGATAAAACCTGCTTTAGAGGTAATACTTTAAAAACAAATTTTAAAAACTTTATAGCCAGGCTCAGTGGCTCAGCCTGTAATCCCGTGCTTTGGGAGGCTGAGGTGAGTGGATTGCCTGAGCCCCGGGTTCGAGACCCATCCGGGCAACTTGGCGAGACCTCATCTCTACATTAAATCAAAAAATCAGCTGGGCATGGTAGCGCGTGCCTGTAATTCCGGCTTCATGGAAGGCTGAGGTGGAAGGATCGCAGGAGCCCAGTGGGTCGAGGCTGCAGTGGCCGGGAGCGGCCACTGCACTCCAGTCTGGGTGGCAGAGTGAGACTCCAACTCAGTAAAAAAAAATCTTTGTATATCTGTACTTTGTACATAATAGCGTTTAGTATCATGAATGTTCAATAAGTATTTGTTTAAAAAACTGATTATTAGGTGACTGGCTGAACTTTATTTCCATAGCAAATTTAGCAGAAGATTATTATTTAGGGCAGACCACACCAAAAAAAAAAAAAAGCTTTTCTGTACTTCCATATTTACGATCTGGCTCTTCCTTTTCTCTTCTACTAAACATAATTATTCTGGTGATTTTACAAAGTACTTTTTAATTGACTATCAATTATTTAAAAAGTTTGTCATTGGAGCTTATCCTGAAATGAAGAGGTTGCTCTTCTGCTGTAACTTTTCCCCTTCCCTCCTATTTATGCCATGACTTTCTATTTTAGAAATGTTTTCTGTGTGAAGCTGGTTCATCAACACTTTGACTTTGAGTTCTTTCTAGTAACTTACTTTATCATCTTTTAAAAATACTCCACTATTCTACCCTATATTCAAAAGATCAATAGCTTTTGTTGTTGTTGTTGTTGTTCTAAAGAAATTAACATTGAGGATAAGGTCTTTTTTTGTTGCAGGGAGAGTTACAGCAAAGTAAATTGGTTTTTATTTTTATTTTATTTTTAATTGTTTTTAATAAACAAAAAACCACAGATGGGGCGAAAAGAGAGCACTTCTACACTTTTGGTAGGAGTGTAAACTAGTACAGCCTCTGTGGAAAACTGTGTGGTGATTCCTAAAAGATCTGAAAATCAACCTTCCATATGAATCCACAATTCCCTTACTGGAAATATATCCAGAGGAACTCAACTTACTCTATGAAAAAGATACCTGCACACAGATGTTTATTGCAGCGTTGTTCACAATAGCAAAATCATGGAACCAACAGTGCTGCCCATTGAAAGAGGACTGGATAAAAAAAAAATGTGGTACATATATGTGATGGAATATTATGCAGCCACAAAAAGGACATAATTATGAACTTCACAGCAACTTGGATGGACTTAGAGTCTATAATACTGAGTGATCTATCACAGAAACAAAGAACTGAGTATCACATGTTCTCACCCATAAGTAGACCTTGAACAATTATCATATAACTATAAGAAGAGGATTGGCAGTAGTGGGAAACTGCCAGGGGCAAGATTGGCAGTAGTGGGAAACTGCCAGGGGAAGAGGGAGCACACCTCATCAACAAGGGTACCTGCACAATGAACATTTGTATACCTAACCCTGAATTGTACCCCACATCTTTTAAAATAAAATTTTAAAGAAAATAAAGAAAATTTAAAAAATCTTTTTATCTAAACATTGGTTGAATAATGTAAACCAAATTCTTGAGGAAAAATCACAAATATAAAAAAAGTAATGATAAACACTTGTCTTTAAGAGATTAGGAGATATCTTTAAATTGAATTCTATAATTTTACTTATTCAGTTAATTTTTTTTTCCATATGTCTTGAGTATGCTGAGAGAGGGTTTTGGGTTCTTCCACCAGTATTGATTACTATATATGAGGTAGAGAAAAATGATCCCATAAATGCTGAGGACTATATTGAAATTTGTGTCTTTTTCTTACTTATATATCAGTTTTAGGAGTAACTGAAAATATGAATTTTTGGAGGAAATAAGACATTCTGTAATATGTGATGAAAAATGATAGGTTTGTCTGAGTGAGGTGGCTCAAGCCAGTAATCCTGGCACTTTGGGTGGCTAAGACAAGAGTATTGCCTGAGCCCACGGGTTTGAGACCAGCCTGGGCAACATGGTGGGAACTTGTCTCTACAATAAATAAAAAAAAAAAAATTAGCCGGGCATGGTAGATGCACCTGGTAGTTCCAGTTATTGGGAAGCTGAGGTGGAAGGATCGCTGGAGCCCAGCAAGTCAACACTGGGTTGGTGGTGAGCGTGCCACTACACTACAGCCTGGGTGATGGAGTGAGACTCTAACTCAAAGAAACAAACAAAAATTTTAAAAAAGAAAAATAATAGTTTCAAGGCCATGGCAGGTAACGGGGTAGTCTTATTTAGAAATGCATACTTCTGAGTTTATTACAAGTCACACAAGCACTTGGTTAGGGGTGGTTTTGCTGAATACATTTCTTAGAAAATAGACTTAAATTTCTCTCTCCCTCTATCTCTATCTTCTGTGCTTTTATTTCCTCAATTATTTTGTTTTTTTTAACCAGTACTAGCTTCTTTTTACTCCATTCTCTTTTTTATGGAAGAAGGTACTAATGATAATTCTCTGCCTAGTCAAAAGATATAAACTCTGGTGGAAATAAGATCACACCAAAGCTTCTACATTGTAGTCTTTTCAAAACCCTGTTTCACTCTTCCCAAATATTTGGATAGCCAAATACATTGAACGATTTTTATGTACACAACCAAAAATATTTTTGATGAACCTATTGTATTCACGTGAATCTTTCATCTTTCAGGTTTGAAAAAGTCTACAGATTGCTGTTTTTGCTATTTGAATATGTGTCTTTGAATATAACCACCAATGAAGTGCCATAATCTGAATATTCTCACATCATTAGTATAAATAAAAATTATCCTCAATGTGGTACTAAAAATAATAAGTCAAAAAGCATAGAAAATATTCTAAGATACTGCTATGGCATAAATATTTGTGTTCCCCCAAATTCATATGTTGAAATCTTATAGCCAGGCTCAGTGGCTCAGCCTGTAATCCCGTGCCTTTGGGAGGCTGAGGTGAGTGGATTGCCTGAGCCCGCGGGTTTGAGACCCGCCTGGGCAAGCGAGACCTCATCTCTACAATAAATCAAAAAATCAGCCGGGCGTGGTAGCACGCACCTGTAGTTCCAGCTACTTGGAAGGCTGAGGTGGAAGGATTGCCAGAGCCCAGCAGGTCGAGGCTGCGATGGCCGGGAGTGGCCACTGCACTCCAGTCTGGGCGACTTGTTGAGACTCCAAATAAAAAAAAAAAAAAAAAGAAATCTTATACCACAAAGTAATGGTTATTAGAAGATGGGGCTTTGAGGAGTTGATAAAATGATGAATGAGATTAGTGTCTTTAT
>CAUYQG010266876.1:0-15056 GCA_963574415.1 Tarsius wallacei
GTGTGGTGGCACACACCTGTAGTCCCAGCTACTGGGGAGGCTGCGGCGAGAGGAGCCCTGGAGTTTGAGGCTACAGTGAGCTATGATCACACCAGTGCACTCCAGTCTCAGCAACACAGTGAGATCCTGTCTCAAAAAAAAGAAAGAGGGAAAGAAAGAGAGAGCACTGAAGGATCTTTGCAAATGCAAAAGGCCTGTGCACTTAGGTCATGTGAGGGCAGACTCCCAGTGTGTGAGCAGAAAGGGACCTGACACATCCCTGGTGGAATTGGTGTTGAAATAGGGACTTTAGAGCCACCGCCAGGTAGTCCCTCTGTGATGAGCAGTGCTCAGTCCCAGAGCCTTCCTCCCTGCATTTTTGAGCACCAGCTGTTGTGCAGAGCACTGGCCCGAAAAATCTTGAAATGACAGCTTCTGCCCTGCAAGTTCACAGTTCCCAAGGAGCAATTCCCCGAGATGCCAAATCAGGGTGCAGCTGACGAACACTGGGGTGGTGATGGGAACCTCCCTCGTCCCAGGCCTGCACCCGTCGGACCCTGTGACCACTGCCTGGTGGCGCTCAGAGCCACCTGGAAGAATCCCAGCACCATCCTCGCTTCCCAGGCCAGGAAAAGGGGCTAGAAAGATTAAGTGGAATACCCAGGTCACTCGGCTTGGAAGAGAAAAGGAACTTCAATGTGGGGGCTTCAGGCCACCTGCCCAGGAGGTATGTTGGGGGGTCAGCATCTGAGCAATATGGGGGGCTGGGCAGGGCAGCAGGTGGCCCCACAGCGCTGGCTGCCGGTTCCTAGGGTGCGGGGAGGAGGAGGAGGGACCTTCCAGACAGCAATAAGCATCCTGTGAGCCATGTTCTCCATGGGGAGGGACCCACCAGGCCAGGCACATGGTCAGAGCTGGATAGAGCCATGCTGACACTGGATGAGAAGGCAGTCATGCTCATCTTGGCTTTAATGAAAAGTTTGACAAGTTTGTCCACCACAAAATTTTTTGGCGTTAATTTTGATGTGTTTAAACATTGCATGGAGGGCCAGGTGTGATGGCTCATGCCTGTCATTCCAGCACTTTGGGAGGCCAAGATGGGAAGACTGTTTGAGCCCAGGAGTTCGAGACCAGCCTGGGAAACATAGTGAGACCTCCTCTCAAGAAAGAGAGACAAATTAATATTGCATGAATACATGAGTTATCTTGATGGCTGTGTCTTTGGGCGCCCCCTGATGTTTGACAGGGAGCAGGGAACCTCACGTCCATACCCGGCCCTGCAAGTGGTTCGTCAAACAGGCAAGGACAGAGGCAGGAAGAAGGCACCAACGAGGGCCGGGCACAGGCCTCGTCCTTTGGGCTACACAGCTCAGGGTTGCTGAGGACAGGGTGAAGTCCTCCAGACACGGGGTCAGGGGTCTTCCAGGCCCTGTTTACACTCCTGCCCCACGTCCTTTGGGGCCCAGTGGGCTCAGCAGTCTCAAGGTCCTGCCTCAGGGATGGCAGGGCCTAAAGGAGTAGCCTTCGGAGCAAGCGGGTTCCTGAATCTGCACGCTGGCCCAGAGCCTGCTGCATGAAGAACGTCTTCACTCACTGATCCACATGGGTAGAGTTCTGTCTACACAGCACATGCTGTTTTATGCAAACTCCCTGTTTTTGTGGTATTGATATTCTAGTGGGTAGAGACAAACAACAAAAAAATAAACAAGTGAACACATGCTCAAGTAAGGGCATTCACCCAGCAGAGTCCTGTCTCCCCACCCGAATTCTGGGGAAACAAGACCCCTTTGCCGTAGGCCTGGACTTCTGAATTCATGTGAAGATGGGGCTTCAAAGCCACAGTATGTGGGCAGCTCATGGAAGGAACTGACAGCCACTTCACTGAGGGCACAGAGTCTGTGGAAAACAAAGGCACAAACAAAACAAACAAAAACTCAGTGTCCTCTTCCTGACTCCCAGGCCTGACCTTTTAAGGAACATCGGTACAAAATATGCCTCTTCTTTCTGGGGGCTAAGTTCTGGCAAGCAATTCTTAGGGTAGTGATGCTCTTTAAAAATGCTGTAGCCGGGCGTGGTGGCGCAAGTCTGTAATCCCAGCATTTGGGGAGGCCAAAATGAGAGGATTGCCTGAGTCCAGGAGTTTGAGACCAGCCTTGGCAACTTGGTGAGACCTTGTCTCTACAATAAATAAAAAAATTAGCCAGATGTGGTGCACAGACCTGTAGCTCCAGTTACTTGGAAGGCTGAGGCAGAAGGATCACCTGAGCCCAGCGGATTGAGGCTGTGGTGGCCATGAGCGTGCCACTGCACTCCAGCCTGGGCGACAGAGTGAGACTCCTATTCTATAAATAAATAAATAAATAAATATGCCATAGCCAGGTGCAGTGGCTCACGCTCTAACCCAGCACTTTGGGAGGCCGAGGCAGGAGGATTGTTTGAGCCCAGGAGTTCGAGACCAACCTGGGCAGCATAACAAGACCTTGTCTCTACTAAAAATAAAAATTAAATTAAATTAAAAAGATGCTGTGAGCACTGAATTGTGAGCACTGTAAACACTGAGCTCTCTCTCTGGAGAAATACAGGTTAGGTCACTGCCAGCCTCTGGTGACAATGTTCTCATCAACCGAGCAACATGTAGCCTTGTATTATGTGTGTTTCTGTCCAACGACACCTTACGTAGGACACACTGTTGATTCATTAGCATTGAACTCACGCCCAGCAGCAGTCAGACTCAGTCTACATCACAGCCTCTGTACTTAGGACGCTCGGTAGCACTGCACTTGAGGACATTTGAAACAGCAATAGCAGCAAAAAACACGGTGCTAAGTAGACCTCAAAATGGACACACTTCAGCATGAAAGCTGAAGCAAGTAGGCAGACAAATCTTTCGGCACCATGCACATGTCTGTGGTGCCATGACAGCTCTGTAAATGTTGATTTTGAGGTTACAAATAAATGTGACCAAGTAGGCGTCAGGGACTCAACTCAATCCTCCCAAGATACCCATGTTGAAGTCCTCGCCCCCAGTACTTTAGAATGAGACTGCACTCGGAGATGAGGTCTTCACAGAGGAAGTTAAGGTGACATAAGGTCACATGTAGCTAGTCGTGCATGACCGGTGTCCTTATAAGAAGAGGAAACATGGAACCAACCCTGCTGCTCATTGAAAGTGGACTGGATAAAGAAAATGTGATATATATACCCAATGGAATATTACACAGCCATAAGGAAGGACAAAACCACAGCCTTCACAGCAACTTGGATGCAGCTGGAGACCATCATACTAAGTGAACTATCACAGAAACAAGGAACTGAACATTGCATGTTCTCACTCATAAGGGGGCTCTGAACACTAGTCACATTAGCACAAGGGTGGGATTGGCACTCACTGGACACTGTAGGGGCAGAAGGGAGGGAGGAGGACACGTGACAACACAAAGGGTGTCTGGTCCACTACCAGGGGGAGTGAGGACCAGCTAGAAGCCCAAACTTCACCTGCATGCCGCCTACTTACATAGCAAATCCTCATCTGTACCCCACAACTCTAAAATAGATAAATTAATTAACTAATTTTAAAAAAGAAGAAGAGAAAACACCTGGGATGCGGGCACACACAGCGAAGTCCACATGCAGACCCAGCAAGAAGAGGTCCATCTGCAAGCTAAGGAGAGAGTCCTCAGGAGGAACTAGCTCTGCCAAAACCCCAATCTTGAACTTTCAGCCTCTGGGACTATGAGACAGAATTTGGTTCTAATTTTTTTTTCTTCGGTTGAGACAAGATCTCCCTATGTTGCCCAGGCTAGTCTGAAACTCCAGGACTCAAGCGATCCTCCTGCCTCGACTTCCCACAGTGCTAGGACTAAAGGTGTGAGCCAGCCGGCCCAGCCTTGATAATAAATGTCTATCACTGAAGTCCCCAGTCCATGGTCCTTTGCTATGGCCACCCTCACAGATGAGCGTAGCAGGGGAACTCACACACCTGGAATGTACAAGTTGTGAGAAGCAACTGTATTTGTGTAATCTTCAAATTTGTTCAATTTTATTTCTTATCCTTTTCTAAACATTTACTGTGTGGAAATCACTCAGATAACTCCCAGTCACGTGGTTTCTCCCAACACAACAGGATGGATGCAGCCATATGCACGTGTTCAGAGTAGGTTTGACGGTGGGGATTGGGCAGGCACACTGGGGTGAGGCAAGTTTTGGGGGTGGGAGACTCTTATCTCCAGCCTGGTGGGTTCACATATTTCTGTGCTTAAATGGGAGGTTTCCCATGACAATGACAGCACTTGAAGAAATGGAATTGGAGTTATGACAATTCTGTCATTCTGTGTGACCTTTTGGTATTTTATTTCACATATTTAGAACTGTGAAATTGAGCACAAACTGAGGTGTCTCATTGAAGTGCAAAGGTCAGCTTGGGCATGAAATAAGTCACTGAATTCGAGTAACATCTTTATAATTGTTTATTATATTATTTTTTGAAATTTTTTTGTAAAGACAAGGTCTCACTATGCTGCCCAGGCTGGTCTGGAACTCCTAGACTCAAGTAATCCTCCCGTCTCAACCTCCCAAAGTGCTGGGATTACAGGCATGAGCCACCGCACCTGGCAGCATCTTTATAATTGAAATCTGTTCTTCCTTCTGTTAATCACTTTAAGGAACAAATCAGGAAACTCAAGCTTATTCATGGTTTTTACTCAGTTATACTGGAAATAACTTTGTGATACGGAGGATGAAATATTCACAACTGTGGTTCGCTCTAGGTAAGCTGCCAGCCTGGGGGTTCCTCCAGCCACCGGCTGGCATCCAGTGATTTTCACAATGCTACTAGTGGGAGCTGGACCCCAGGCTATTCCAGGTCTGACCTCAGCCCTGTCTCTGAGTCCAAAGCTGCACCCTGGCTTGTCACCAGCAACTTGGGGACCCCAGAGTAGAGACGACGCATGAGGCAAGAGTCTACTCTAGAATGTCAGAAGGGTGGGGTGACAGCCTCCCTGTGCCTCCCAGGTCACCTCCCGATGGCATAGGGCCCCTTTCCCACCTGGCCTAGCCCTGGCACTCAGTCCACAGAGCTGGTGGGAGTCACGTCAGGGGTAGATCCACCCGGGGGAGGGAAGCGCTCCGAGAGAGAGGTTCGCCTAACTGGCCACCTCCAGGCAGACATCTGGCCTCTCCAAACAGCCTGACACAGAAGCTGAGGGGATATGTCTGACTCCTGGACCAGCTCTAGGAAGGGCAACAGCAGAGACTGCCCTGCAGCCTCCCATCTGGGGGGAGGATGGGGAGGAGGTGACCACCCACCCTCACCTCCCCAGGTTCCCAAGCAAGGGGCCCAGGCAGCCACCGGGGATGTGTGAACATGTCACCCTGGCACAGGGTGGCCAATCTTCACAGTACGTCTTTGGTCTCTCCCACTCCTCAGCCCCCAGAGTCCTGGAGAGTCACTGTCACCCTCCACCTGTGCCCTGGACAAGAATCTGGAGCATGTGACCAGCCCTGAGGCCACAGAGCTGACCCGCCAGGACTTGCCTCAGGCTGAGCTGAAACCAGCAGGAGGGCTGCACAGCCAGCAGACCCCTGGGAAGGCCGGGGAGAGGTTGTGACTGAGGAGACCGCAAGGTGACCAAGTGTTGCTCAGGGAACTTATACCCGCTCCGGGGTCTCAGTGGCCGCAGAGAACCAGTGGCCAAGTGCGGCCCCATCCAGACAGGCCTCTCTATCCCCAGCCCACCCCATGAGGGTCCCGCTGCTGCTAGGGCCCACTCCTCAGATGAGGGGGACCACATAGTTGAACAGACACAGCTTCCCACGGGGCCAGACCCAGGTTGCCGGTGTTGGGCGAGGTCCCAGCCCCCTCAGCAAAGAGTGTCTGGCATGCTTGGCCCATGGTTCCTGCAGAAGAAAAAGTACACATTTCCTAAAAATCCAAGAAAGGAAAAGTGCTCGTCTTCTAAAGCTAAGCAGAGCAAGTGAGCAGAGAGGTGACCTGTGTTTCAGCAGGTCCTTGCTGGGGCCTGTCCTGCCCACACAAGGCACAGAGGCTACTGGATAACCCAACGGGAGCTACTGCCTATGGGGCCCACACAGGGGAATGGCCCATCGGGCATGTAGAACCAGGCAGCCTGGGCAGGCTCCCATGGGCAGCACCCAGCAGGAAGGCGTGGGGAGCCTCGCTCCTGACCAACAGGGTGGGGCAACCCCTAATGTGGACAGGTGGGAGTCCTGAGGATGGAGAAGGGGTGGAAGGGGTGGAAGACCCACAGGACAGAGGCCAGGAGAGCTAGGCTGTGACCCTGTGGGTGGGGCTGTGGCATGATGTGTGTGGTGTGTGGTGTATGAGGTATATGATGTGTGTGTGTGATATGTATATGGTATGTAGTGTGTGGTGTGTGTATTATGTGTGTGGTGTGATGAGTGGCATGTGATGTGTAGTTGGACATATGTGTGTGGTATGTGGTGTGTTTGTGTGTGTGTATGTGTGGTGTGTGTATGTGTGGTATATGTATGTGTGATAGGTGGGGTATGGTGTGTGGGGTATGTGTCGGGTGTGTGAGGTGTGTGGTATGTGTGTGGTGTGACAAGTGGCATGTGGTGTGTATGTGGGACATATGTGTGTGGTGTGTTCATGTGTGGTGTATGTGTGGTACGTGTATATGTGGTGTGTGGTGTTTAGGGTGTGTGATGTGTGTGCAATGTGTGATGGGTGGTGTGTGGTGTGTATGCGGTGTGTGTGTCTGGGGGCGTGCCCACACCGTCTCTGAGATCTCTTTTCTTTGACCCTCTAAAGTGGGCCCGTCAGGAATTTTCCCCCTGCCACGGGCAGGAAGCGGCCTTTGCAATGCTGCTGGCTGCCCCACTCATTGTTCCGCCGGCCTAAGCCTGTTCTCAGCGATTTGCCGTCCCACTGCACCCAGCTCAATGCCAGCACCCTCACAAAAGGCGACATTCGCTTTATCTAGAGGATTCCCACAACGCCAGCAGTCTGCCCGGCGCGCACAAAGGCCCAGCACTCCGATTTTCCACTCCAGGGCCCCGTGGGGCTCACACACAAATCCGAGCTGCACAGGGCGGATGGGGCATTGTTGTGGCTCCACGGGGAATGCGGCTGGCTAAGCCCTCACCCTGCCTCTCCTCGAGGTCAGCAGGTCACACAGGACCATCCACCATGGACCCCTGCACCGCTGTCAGAGCGGAACTAGGGGCGGGCCGTGCCCCACCAGCCCCTTTCAAGACGAAGCTGCTGGGCAGCACGCACAATGGAAGACCCCACAGACGCCTTCCAGATGCGGCCCAACAGTGCCACAGGTTAAGTTGGGCAGGAGATCCCCTTTCTAGGACATAGAGATACCTCTGCCCAGAATACACACAGGGCGCTCACACCCGCCAGCAGGCCAAGGTTGTGGATGGTGGTGAAGGAGCAAACAGCATCCCTACCTTTCCCGCCAGCCAACACCCAGTGTCATCACCCCTGGGGACAACTTTGCCCTGAGAGTAAAGAGCTATCCCAGTGAGTTTATTTTTATTACACAAAAAAATGCACACATTCTCAAAAGTGGAGAAAATGGTATAATGAATCTCCACATACTCATCAGCCAGATTCAACAATTATGAGGATTTTGACCCACTTCCTGCTCCTCTTTGGCTTCTTTTTTGTTTTGTTTGTCTGTCTGTTTTATTTATTTATTTTTTATTATAAAGATGTGGGGCACAATTCAGGGTTAGGTATACAAACATTAATTATGCAGCTACCCTTGTTGATGAGGTATGCCCCTCCCTCCCCTAGCAGTTTCTCTCAACTGCCAATCCCACCCCCTTCCCCTGACAGTTTCCCATTACTGCCAAATGCTTTCTTATAGTATTATAATTGTTCAAGGTCCGCTTATGAGTAAGAACATATAGTACTCTCTGTTCTTTTGTTTTTAAGTGGAGTGTTTTAAAGCAAAGCGCAGACACCACATCATTTCACCCCTGCATGCTTCAGGAACTGCTCTTAAAATAAACAAGACCGGGTGCAGTGGCTCACACCTGCAATTCCAGCACCTTGGGAGGTTGAGGCGTAAGGATCACTTGAGGCAGGGGTTTGAGACCAGCCTGAGCAATATAGCAAGACCTTGTCTAAATTAAAAATAAAATAATGAGCTGGGCATGATTGTGTGCAGTACCTGTAGTCCCAGCTACTAGGGAAGCTGAGGCAGAAGGATGGCCTGAGCCCAGGAGGTGGAGACTGTGGTGATCCATGATCATGCCGTGGCCCTCTAGCCTGGGCAACAGAGTGAAATCCCAAGTCAAAAAACAAACAAAATAATGAACACAAATTCAACTTTATATTTGACAGTATTAATAACAATTTAAAATCCAAGACCTACTTCCTCATCAAGTATTCCTGATTGTTTCAAATATGTCCCTTTATACTTGATTTTAGAATCATGGCCCAGAAAGAATCCACTCGCTCTTTTAGTTAGTATTAATAGATACATTTTTTCTACATTTTGTCTGCATCATTGAAAAGGTCATATGTGCTTTTGAACTGTTAAAATCATGAGCTATATGAATTAGTTGCCTAATATTAAACCAATCTTGCATTGGTTTAATATCACATGTGCTTTTGAGCTGTTAAAATCATGAACTATATGAATTAGTTGCCTAATATTAAACCAATCTTGCATTGGAGTAAATAAACCCAGCTTGGTGATTGTCTTAGTCCTGGGTTCCAGACCTTGGGCAAAGGCTGGGTGTTAACACTGCATTAGAAGATACAATCCCAGGAGATGGAAAGTGTTGTGGGCAGAGTGAGAGAGCACAGCGGCGCTCTGTGGAGCAGACCGGCTGCCACACCCCAGCAGGCTTGAGCAGTGCTCAGGGCTACAGCTTCACAGCTTCTTTCCCACCTCCCAGGGGCTGCATCCTACTCCAGGGGATGTGACCTCCCCACCCACCCACTCTCTGATTTGTCTTTCTGGGCCCCTTCAGGAAACCATGAGGGAAGCAGAGCCCTTGGGATCCAGGCAGGTCAGCCTGAAGCTCCTGTCTTGGTGGAGGTGGGGCTTTCAGCCCAGCCTTGCCTCCTGGGGGGTGTTAGATAGGACAGTGGATTTAGTGGTTCAATTAATTTAGGACTTTGCTCCATATTCTGAATGCAATTGGCCTGTGACTCTTCTTTCTTGTACTGTCCTTCTCGGGTTTTCTTGTACTGTCCTTATCTGTTTATGTCTGGTTTTTGGTTGTATTTATTTATTTATCTGGGGAAAGGGAGTTGGGATCTCACTTTTCACCCAGGCTGGAGTGCAGTGGCACAATCATGGCTCGCCGAAACCTTGACCTCCTAGGCTCAAGTGATCCTCCCACTTCCTAGCTGGGACTATAGGCACACACCACCACGCCCAGCTTTTTTATTTTTTTGGTACAGATGAAGTCTTGCTATGTTGTCCAGGCTGATCTTGAATTCCTGGGCTCAAGCAATCCCCCCGCCTCGGTGTCCCAAAATGCTGGGATAAACAGCGTAAGCTACTGCACCCAGCCCTTACCTGGTTTTGATACTAAGATTATGTTTGCCTTATCGAATGGGAGGCAGGGGGCCATGGTTTCTAATCTCCTTTTCTTGGTAAGAGCGCCCATAAAATTGAAACTATTCTTACATGTTGGTAAAACTCACCTATGGACATCTGGGCCTGCTGTTTCCTCTTTGGAGATTTTGTTTTTACTGATTCCATTTTTTTAAATAGCATAGAACATCTGATTCTCTATGTTTTTGGCAAGATGTAGTTTTTCTTTTTTTTTTTTTAAGAGACTCCTGCTCCGTGTAAGTATGTAGATGCACTGCATGCAGCTGTGCTGATGATCCCTTTGCACTCTGCCCAGTGCTTCCCAGCACATGTGCAGGTGTGTTCTCTGTCTCATTCTTCGTCTTGTGTCTTCTTGTCTCCACTTTTTCCTTGATTAATCTGGGAGGTTCATCAATTATGTTAGATTTACCAAGAATCAACTTCTAGCCAGGCGTGGTAGCTCACGTCTGCAATTCCAGCACTCTGGGAGGTCGAGGCGGGAGGATCATTTGAAACCAGCTTGGGCAGCGTGGCAAGACTCTGTTTCTCATTTTTTAAAAAATCGAGTTCTGGTTTTGCTAACCCTCTCTACAGTGTGCTGTTTTCTATCTCATTCACTTCTGCTCATGCCTTTATTATCTTTTTCTTCTATGTTTTCTGGATACAGTCTGCTATTAATTTTCTTTTCTTTTTTTTTTTTTTTGAGTTGGGGTCTCACTCTGTTGCCCAGGCTGGAGTGCAGTGGCATGCTCAGGGCCACCACAGCCTCAACCTGCTAGGCTCAGGCAATCTTTCTGCTTCAGCCTTCCAAGTAGCTGGAACTACAGGTGCACACCACCATACCCGGCTAGTTTTTTTATTTATTGTAGAGACGAGGTCTCACAAGTTGCCCAGGTTGGTCTCGAACCCCTGGACTCAGGCAATACTCTCACCTCAGTCTCCCAAAGTGCTGGGATGACAGGTTTGAGCCACTGCACCCGGTTAATTTTCTTAACTCTTACATGTTACCCTGCTACTCTTTTTTTTTTTTTTTTTTCTGAGTCGAGGCCTCACTTTGTGGCCCAGGCTGGAGTGCAGTGGCATGCTCACAGCTCACTGCAGCCTCAACCTCCTGGGCTCAGGCAATCCTTCCGCCTCAGCCTCCCAAGTAGCTAGGACTATAGGCACATGCCATCATGTCCAGCTAATTTTTTTTAATTTTGCAGGGAAGATAAAGTCTCACTATGTTGCCCAGGCTAGTCTTGGACTCCTGGGCTTAAGCAATCCTCCCTCCTAGGCCTCCCAAAGTACTTACAGAACAGGCATGAGCACCCAACCTTATCCTACACAGGTTTTTAATTCCTCTGCGCCTCAGTTTTCCCACAGCTGCCTAAGACAGGATGATTGATTCCATCACCTATGGAGGAAGAAGCTGAAGCCAATAGAGGCTGAGGGACTTTATCTCCATAGGCTCAAGGTCACACACACCCTCAGTCTGCAGGACATCCCCTCTTGCTGCACTGGCACATGGACCAGCAACTCTACCCCCGGCCACCCTGATACAAATGCCTACAGCCTCCGCCAGCCCCTTCTGAGAACCTTCAAAGGGGTCCCAGAGAAACAGTCACCCCAAAGCTTATATAAAGTCACCATCTCTGTGTCAGGTGATGGTAGCTCTCTTGAGCCACTCACTGTCCACACCACCAGCTTGTTCACATCTGAGGTTCCCTGAGGCTCTGCACTGGGTTGGATTGTGTCCCCTCAAAATATGTGTTCTAGTCCCAACTGCAAGATTCATGGATGTGGTCTTTTCTAGAAGTAGGGTCTTTGCAGATGTCATTGTGCCAAGATGCGTCACACTGGAGAAGGTAGGCCCTCGTCTAATGACTTGGTGACCTTGTAAGAAGAGAGAGACTTGAACACAGACACATGCAGAGGGAAGGCTACACAGAGACAGAAGCTGAGGTTGGAACAATGCTGCCGCAAATCAGGGCATGCCATGGTTGGCTGGCAACCACCAGAGCTGGAAGAGGCAGGAAGGGCCCTCTCCTGGGATCTACAAAGGGAATTGAGGCCCTGGCGCCACCTTGAATTCTGACTTCCAGCCTCCAGAGCTGTGATAGAACACAGGTCTGTGGCTTAAGCCTGTGACCTTAAGGTCATGGTACAATGTGGGCAGCCCCTGGACACTGAAACAAGCCTCTCTGCCCTTCCCCATACTCATTCAAGGTCTGGAAATTTCGCCTGAGAGGCATGCCCAGCACCATGAAGGGACAGCACCGCCAAGAACCCTGAATCTCTGCTCTCTGCTTTCCTATCTATACAACCAGAGTCTAGGCCAGCCACCTCGAAGGTCCCTTCCAGTCCCACGTTCCCTGGTCTGAGCAGGTCCTGGGCCTTGGGGTCTCATAGCCCAGCATCACAGACCCACCCACCCAGGTGAGGCACAGGGACAGAGAAGGCAGAAAGATGTGTGTGATGTAGCCCTTCTCAGTCAAGACGGCTAAAATTCACAAGCACAGCACAGACCCACCCTGGCCCTACACTGCCTAGAGCACCTGGGGGGCTTCCCAGTTGGGCACAGGCGGGGCTGCCATGTGCCCACCTGCAGGGCGTGGCTCAGTGCCCAGCACATGGCAAGGGCTGAGGGTAACAGGTGACAGGAGGGCCACAGGCAGGCCAAGGATGGTGTGAAGTGTCTTGGCACTGCTGGGTGAGGTGTCTTGGCTTCTACTTCCTCCTTCCAACAGCCCCCTTAGACAGTGATCTCACTGGAGGGGAGAGTGAGGGATGGGTGGACAGTGAAGGTCAAGACCAAATGCAAACATGCTTTGAACAGAGGCAGAGCAGGGGAGTCCTGGGAGGAGGCATGGGGAAGCCTGCCCCCTGCTGGAGGGACAGGAGAGTGCTGGCCACTTGAGGCCGAGGCAAAAGAAGTGTGGTGGAATGGAGGGCAATGTCAGGTAACGGCTGGAGGGGCCACTGAGGAAACCCCTCCATCAATGAGCCCAGGAGCCCTGCACTACCCTGGGCCCCTCCCTGAGGCCCCGTAGCCCTACCCAGCCTGCCCCAGAGGCAGCATGGCTCCAGTAGGCAGTCCCCAGGGCCCTCTGTAAGCCAGAGATTGTGAGGGCAGCCTGCCCTCTGTGCTAGAGGGTGATGGGGAGGGGAAGCTGCAATGAGGACTGCTGTGATTGTAACAGGAGGAAGACCCTCGACCCACCCTTGCAGCCTCCAGCAAGGCAGTGACCCACAGTGGACATTCCCCACAAGGTGGAGCCCACCCCTACCTAAAGCAGCTCTACCTGAAGGCTGGCTCACCCTCATACCTGGGGCAGCTCCACCTGGAGGTAGGGCTCATCCCCAAATCTGAAGAAGATTTACCTGGAGACAGGGCTCATCTCTGCACCTAAAGAAGCTTTACCTGAGGGTAGGGCCTGTCCCCACACCTGGAGCAGCTGCCTGACACGGGGCTAGATGCTGCCTGCCCACAGCTGGGTGAGGCTGTGTGCCCAGTCCTGGCCAGTTAACTGAGAACAGGGATTGTTTGCCCAGCAGCAAGGACCGCCATGAGCTGAGGGCCAGGGCCACTGGATTTAGACAAATACAGCAGTTTCATGAAGAATGTCATTTCATCAAACATTCTTTTGTTGTAGCTTTGATGAGGAAAAAAATTGATTCCTGCTGTGCGTAGTGGCTAACACTAATAATCCCAGCACTTTGGGAGGCCAAAGCGAGAGAACTCCCTGAGCCCAGAGGTTCAAGACCAGCGTGGACAACATGGCAAGACCTCATCTATACAATAAATGAAAAAATTAGCTGGGCATGGTGATATGCCTGTGGTTCCAGCTACTTGGAAATCTGAAGTGGGAGGACCACCTGAGCCCAGCAGGTCAAGGCTGCAAAGGCCGTGATCGTGCCACCGCACTCCAGCCTCGGCAACAGAGTGAGACCCCAGCATACACCAAAAAAATCAATTTCCTGGCAAGGGCCACTGTCTGTGAAGAGTCTTCATGTTCTCTACAAGGCTGCGTGAGTTTTCTCCAGGACTCCAGGCTCCTCCTACCTCCCAAAGTTACACACATTCAGTTTACTGGCATGTCTGCCTGGTCTGAATGAATGTGGGTGAGGATAAAAGGGCATCCTGGCCAGGCTGGCACCTGCCACTCTGAACTTGAACAAGTGAGTTGGAAGATGAATCAGTACATGAATACAAACTCTTGTCAAATGAAAATTCATAGGGCTTGTGGTAATCGTACAAATGCCATACTTGAGATTGTTTGTGTTTGAACTTCCCAGTGGTAGAAGGAGCCCCTGACATGGTCCACTCCGCAAAGCATTTATTCCTTGATTTCACCCTCCACCACCATGACTGCCATCACTTACAGACTCACCAGAAATGGAGTAGATAAGTATCCTACTTGCTTGTACTAATCTTTCATGTGCAGGCATCGCCACATTTAGGAATAGCTGCCTATACCTGTTGGAATAGCTCATATTTATTTCAATGATTAAAATTAGAAGTGTTTGGACTTTATTTAGAAGTTTGGTGATGTTTTTGAGAACAGAAATATGCCACTGGAATTTTTTTTACATTTATGGTGCACTTTATTTCCATTTTATTACATTATAATATCTAATGAAATAATTATACAATGGGCAGGACAACAGCAAGAGTGTCTGCTGTCTGCTGCTACCATAGGAATTTAATTCTTGTTTCTACCAACTAGCCCATAGTAAAACTGGTGTGGTTATACATCACCTCACTCAGAGCCTGTTTCCAAGAACCCGTGATGACGTGAGGACACATTGAATGCCCTTGTCTGTTTTTGTTTTTGTTTTTGTTTTTGAGTTGGGGTCTCACTTTGTCGCCCAGACTGGAGTGCACTGGCACGCTCCCAGCCACCGCAGCCTCGACCTGCTGGCCTCCGACAATCCTTCTGCCTCAGCCTTCCAAGTAGCTGGAACTACAGGAGCGCACTACCACGCCCGGCTAATTTTTTGATTTATTGTAGAGATGAGGTCTCGCCAAGTTGCCCAGGCAGGTCTTGAACCCGCAGGCTCAGGCAATCCACTCACCTCAGCCTCCCAAAGCACGGGATTACAGGCTGAGCCACCAAGCCCAACTCCTTGTCTGTTTTAAAAGAAATTACCACATGCTACTTTACCAGAAACTATAAAAAAAAAAAAAAAAGAAAGAAAGAAATTACAAGCAGCAACTTATGGGCCCTGTTTCTGTGGGGGCATAAAATGGAATGTCCCAGGTAAGAAGCAATGGCTTGAATCTCCAAGTCCCCCAAGTGTGTCTCATCTTCAGTGCTTGTTCTCTACCCAGTATCTAAAACACAAACCCTGGACAACACCCCTTAGGAAGCACTGATTTTCCCCCATTTGGGAGCCCTAAATAATCATCTCTGACCAGGCGTGGTGGTTCACACCTATAATCTCAGCATTTTGGGAGGCCGAGGTGGGAGGACTGCTTGAGCCCAGGAATTCAAGACCAGTCTAGGCAACAGAGCAAGACCTCATCTCTTCAAAAAATCAAAAAATCAT
>CAUYQG010266882.1:0-15187 GCA_963574415.1 Tarsius wallacei
TTTTTTTTATTGTGATATTGAGGGGTACATTTAAGGGTTAGGTACACAAATATGTCTCATTCAGGCACCCTTGTTTGTAAGAAGTGTCCCCCCATCCCCAGACAGGTATTTACTGCCATTAATTGCTTCCCCTATCCCTTCTACCCCCCCATCGTTTCCCACTACTGTCAGTCATTTTCCTGTGATAATACGTTGGGTGATCAAGGTCTACTATATGAGTGAGAACATGTTATACTCAGTTTTTTGTTTCTGTGAGAGGTCACTCAGTATTATAGACTCTAGTTCCATCCAGGTTGCTGCGAAATTCATGATTTCGTTCTTTTTTACTCTATTTTATGATATTGTATTGAGAATTTTTGTATTTATGCTCATGAAAGTTATTGGTCTATAGTTTTCTTGTAGTACATTTCTCTGATTTTGCTATCAGGGTAATGCTGACCTCATAAAATAGAAGTAATATCATTTCTTCTATTTTCGAAGAATGACCACAAAAAGTGTTTTTTTGTTTTTTGGGTTTTTTTTCTTATTAACGATTGGAGAAATTCACCACTGAACACATCTGGTCCTGGTGCTTTCTGTTTTGAAAGGTAATTAAGTATTGATTCAATTTTTAATAGATATAGAACATTTATTCCTTTTCTTCTTGTGTGAGTCTTAGCAAATTGTATCTTTCAAAGTAGTGTTCCATTTTATTCACATGTATCAATTATGTGGGCACATGGTTGTTATTAACAGAGTCTTAACAAATTGTATCTTTCAAAGTAGTGATCCATTTTATTCACATTTATCAAATATGTGGGCATTCAGTTGCTCTTAACATTCATTTATCTTCCTTGTAATATCCCTTGGATGTGTGGTGAGGGCCTTCTTTCATCGCTGATACCAGTAAGTTTTGTCTACTTGGGTTTTTTTGTCTATTTTATTTTTGTCCTTAGCCTGTCTAAGGCTTTTCAATTGTACTTATTTCTTAAAATATGTATATTCGGTTTTATTAATTTTCTCTACTGATATTCTGTTTTTGTCTTTATTGATTTCTATTTTAATTTTTATTTCTTTTTTTCTACTTATTTGGTTTAATTTGCTCTTCTATTTCAGTTCCCTAGTAGAAGCTTAGAATATTGATTTTAGCTTTTTATTCTACTTTGTGTATTTATTTCTATAAATTTCCCTGTCAGCACTGATTTCATTATACCTCACAAAGATTGATGTTTTATTTTAATTTTCATTTAAGTCAAACTATTTTCATTTTTCCTTGAGATTTATTTTTTGACCAATGTGTCAAAAAATTTCAGGATTTTCAAATTGTCTTTTGGTTATTTATTTATAGTTTAATACCAGTGTGTTATAAGATCATACATTCTATTCTTTTAACTTTTTTAAGATGTGTTTTTGGCCCAGAATGTGCTCTATTTTGATTAGTATTCTATATGACCTTGAGAAAAATGTTTGTTTTGGTGCTGTGGGATAAAGCAATGCATATATGTCAATTGCACACAGTATTGTTTAGGTCAGTCATTACTGATTGTTGGCCTTCTTGATTTGTCCATTTCTAACACAGGAGTGTTAAATTATCCAAATATAATCGCGGTTTTTATCTATTTTTACTTCATGTTCTATCAGTTTTTGTCTCACATATTTTGACACTGGTAGACACATACACATTAAAGATTGATATGTTTTCTTTAAGAATTGACTCCTTTATCATTACGTAATGTCTCTCATTAATCTTTTATAAATTTCATTGTTTTGAAATTTGCTTAAATAGCAACTTCTATTTTATTTTGAAGTATTAGCATGGTATATCTTTCTCCATTTACTTACTTTTAATGTATATATGATATACGCCTTTATATTTAATGTGAGTTTCTTGTAGACAACATATACATGGGTCTTGTCTTTAATTCATTCCTACAATCTCTGTACTTTAATTTATGCATTGAGGCCATTGACATTCAAAATTATTACTTATATAGTTTATTTATATTTTAATTAATGCTTTCAATTTGAGTTGCCACTAGAAGGAAGATATGCATATAGGGAATGGAATAATGCAATTTTCTAATAACTGAGGTCATTAATTGTCCACTGTTTTCTTCCTGTTGTTAACACAGTATTTAAAACAAAGTGGAAACCTAATTACTCTAGATTGAATAACTGCTGAAATTCCTGAATAGGAAAATATTAACTTCAATTGTTAAAGTGGCTTCCATTGGTTAATTTCATGCTAACTAATACATTGCAAATGTTGAGAGAATGGTAGCTCCAAACAGATCCCAAAATGTGTAATGGCTCAAGTATACAGATATACCGGAAGTTTTGTCCTTGCTTATTTAACCATTAATATTAGTATACCTGTTTGGTGCTTATCTTTCTTTTACAAATTGTTGAAAAACAGTAAGCCTTGTAACACTGGTATTCCCACAAACCTTTGTATTTTTTGATAATAGACAATAGAAGAAGAAAATAAAGAGTAGGAAGACTCTTCATAGTGTTTTGGTCTGGAAATTTCACACCTAATTTCATTTGTATTTTGTTAGAAAGAGTTTAGTCAAATAATCACATCTAACTTCAAGAGAGCCAGAGAACTGTGTTTCTGAGTTCCAAGTATAAGAGGAAGCGAACAATTTATAAAAAGTTTAAAACTTCTTCAAAAACTTTAGTCTAAGCCATTGTTAACTTGAAGTGTATTACATACACTCTTCTGCCATGTCATCATTTAGTGGGATTCTAGTGATTTTATTTTTAAATGCATATTATACAGCAAATTTGCTTTATTTCTACATATTAAGGCTCACTTAAGATAATGCCACCGGGAAATACTCAGAATATTTTCAAATATCATCTTATTCTACTGTAGTTAAGCATTGGCAGTAGCAAGTTCATGGAAATCCACTGAGTATTAGAACTTTGCTGATCAGATAACATCAGACTTACTTTCTCTGAAGAAGTTTTCTGCCTAATACGTGATTTCTTGAGCATTCTAACCATGTGGGAAGCATTGAAAGATAATTCTGCATTACATTGATGTGAATCATTAGAAAAAATTTCAATTTTAATTAAATAATAATTGTTGCCTTACCACAAATTTTCACACTCTCACACTTTCTATGTTGAGTATCACATATTTTTTACATGTTGGGTTTTGTGAGATTGTTTGGGGCGTGTTTGCAGCTTAATTTACAATAAGTCAAACATAAAACTATTGTTGAGATAAAGCCAGAGAAGTTCCCAGAATAGCTAGATTTTGTTTTCCCCTTTACTCTCCAAAGACTCCAACTTTTTGGACTATTGAATTTGGAATATTGTATTAATATTTTAAAATACTACATGAAGCTTCCATAGCTTGTCTAGCAATTTAAATAATGCAAACCTTATGTTTCATTGAACACTAAAGTTTTTAGCAATTTTCTCTACTTCACCATGATTAAGTGTTCTTTCTGAAATGCAATTAAAATTTGCTTACATTCACCTAAAAATATTTATTGTTATCAGTTATCTTCCAGTCATGGTTTCAGGTACTGGGAAAATATCCACTAAAACAGTGACCAAAGTCTCAGCACTTAGAACATAGAAATATGTAGGAGACTGAAAAACAAACTGTAGGTTATTAAACAATCAAATTTATTATATAATTTTATAAACTTAGAAATCTAGATCTTATAAAGAAATATAGAGTGTCAAGGGTAATATTTTAAATAAAGCTGCTTTTGATTAGTTGATATTTAAAGAGAGATCTTAAAAAGGGGTGACTATCTGATAGTCAGCATGAATATCTGATAGTAGAATGTTTCAGGCAGATGGAGAAATAAATGCAAAGGTTCTGAGGAAAACACAGAAAGGAGGCCAGCATGGTTGCAAGGAAGCAGGAGGAACAGGAAGATATCAAGAAGTACAATCATAAGGTACTAAAGATTTTGGAGTTTCATAAAAATTTTGCATTTTATTTTAAATATGGTGGTACATATTGAAATGTTTCAGACAGGGAGTGACAAGATAAAGTTTGTCATTTAAAATGTAAGTATTATACAGGAACCCAACATCTGGAGTTAGACAACCAACCTAATGATTTCACCTACCTTGTTTGTGAAAGCTTTATTTGGCAATGTCTGAGAAATAGTAAGATATCTGCCTTAAAATTAAAAATCAATCAAACAAAAATAATATATCCATGACTTATTAAGAGAAAAATATTAGATGAATCTTATTACGGACTAGTGCTTTCATTTACTCACTCCAAAGTTGAACATTTATCATAATACCATAAGAAAGGGATGGGCAGTAGTGGGACACTGCCGGGAGGAGTACATAACATCAATAAGGGTACCCACACTTTACCTGTATGATGATCACATATGTACGTAACCCTCATTTGTATCACACATTTTAAAAATAAAATAATTTTTAAAAAATAAATTAAATAAAATGGAGTTGTCAACATCTATTCAATGTGTTTACACACAATAAATAACATGGATTTACTAAAAGTTCTTTGTAATAGTTCATCATATATTAACAGTGGTAGCTTTCTTTGCAGAAGCAAACATTTACCACACACCTATCCTGCGATATGCCCTATACGTGTGTCACAAGAGTTAATTATCACATGACTCTGTGATGCAGGTATTTTAATCCTATTTTAGAGATATGGAAGCTATAAATATTACTCATTTCAGACAGCTAAGAAATTATGGATACTGAATTCATACTCAGTTTTCTTTAAGTGAAAATCTTATTCTTTTACTATACTGCATTATCTTCTTTGGCTAGGGTCAAGAGCACTTATTTGGAAACCATCGGGTATTTTGTTTGGCATTAGGAAATTATTTTAGAGTACTGATATTTTACCATTCTGGATATTTAAATGATATGAAAAATATCTAATTTTGTAGGCTATTCAAGGGTAAGAATTCTTGATTGACAAGTTTTAAAAATTGTTCAATATTTTTTGAATAAGACATCACTATCGCCTTCTAATTGAAATTATTTCTGATAAGTTAGCTGTTATTTTTACTGGGGTTCCTTTTGTGAAGAATTGGTATTCTCAGTCGGGCATGGTGGCTCAAGTCTGTAACCCCAGCACTTTGGGAGGCCAAGGCGAGAGGATTGCCTGAGCCCAGGGGTTTGAGACCAGCCTGGGCAACTTGGTAAGACCTCGTCTCTACAATAAATCAAAAAATTAGCAGGAAGTGGTAGCGCGTGCCTGTAGTTCCAGCTACTTGGAAGGCTGAAGCAGAAGGATCACCTGAATCCAGCAGGTCGAGGTTGTCGTGGTCGTGAGTGTGCCACTGCACTCCAACCTGGGCAACAAAGTGAGACTCCAAATTAAAAAAAAAAAAAAAAAAAAAAGAATTGGTATTCTCTTGCTGCTTTCCTGATTTTCTCTTTATGTTTGGCTTACAACATTTTGACTATGATGTGTCTGGTTGTAAAACTCTGTTCATTTAACCTATTAAGAACTTGGATGTATAGAACTTGAATGTATACATTATTTTTTTCCATAAAATTTGGGAAGTTTTCTGTAATTATTTCTTCAAACATGTTTTCAGCCAGTTTATCTCTTCTCATTCTAGCACTTCCATTATGTGAATATGGGTGTGTTTAATGATGTCATACATTTCTTTGAGACTTTGTTTGTTTTTCTTCTTTTCTGTTATTTTCTCCATTCCTCAAATTACATAATCACTACCAATGTATCTTCAAGTTTCTTAATCTTTTCTTCTGACAGCACTCATATAGTACTCAGCCTGGTAATATTTAATGTTATTTTACTTTTAAACTTCAGAATTATATTTTAATAATTTTCCTCTATTAAAATGATGTATTTATGAGAAATTCTCATCATATTTTCTTGTAATTATTTGCACCTGTTTTCCTTTTTTAATATATTATATGAGGTCTTTGTCTTATAAGATTCAACATCATCTGGCTTTCTCAAAAGCCGTTTCTATTGCTTTGAATTTTGTTTGTTTGTTTTTCCACAGGTAGAGGTCTCTCTCTCTTATTTCTTTGTATATCTCAAAATTAATTTTTTGTTGTTGAAAACTTGGCATTTTAGATGATATGTTGCAACAGCTTAGGATATTGATTCCCTCCAGGGTAGGTTAACAGTGTTGTTGCTTGCTTCTCTCTTTGTTTCTTGGTTTAGTGACTTGGTTTACCTAATTCTGTGATACATATTTCACCTAGTGCATTCCATTTCTCATGTCCTTGTTTTGATGTGTTTCCTTGTTTTTACTTTTTAGTATGGCTACCTAGGGTTCCCCTGGGTCACCAAAGACATTTATAGATCAATGGTGGTGTTTATCCTCGCTTATTAAGTTGTACTTTTTATCCTTTATAATTGGCTGTGATTCTGGGGCTTGACGGTGCTATCATATTGTGAGCAGTAGTTGAACTTTTGACTTCACACTCAGCTAAGTACTACCTTCTCTCTGATCACTGCTGAGTAAGCACAACCCTGACCATGCACATAGTTCTTCCGCTTTTCCAAAAATGCATGTGCTTTTATTTTTGATACTAGATTTCTAGGACTGACTCTGGTTTAGCGAAGCTTATTGTTTATTCAATGTTTGGTCAAGTAGTATGCTGCAGTTCCTAAGTCAGTGAAGCTTCCATGATATACTAATGGATATGTGTTCAACTTGGCCAATGTTGTCTTGTCTGCCCCATATTTTGCTCTTATTGTACTGAGTGAACTTAGCCTACTACATGTGTACAACTTTCCTGACTCCCTGGATTTCCTGTAATTCCAGGAGAGCAATTCTTTTTTAAAGATGTGAGTTAGAATTCAGGGTTAGGCAAACAAGCAGTCATCGTACAAAGTTTGAGTTCCCTTATTGATTTTATGTGCCTCCCTTCCCCTGGCAGTGTTCTACTACTGCCAATCACTTTCTTATAGTATTATAACAAATGTTCAGGGTCTGCTTATGAGTGAGGGCATGTAGTACTCAGATCTTTGTTTCTGTGATAAAGCACTGAGTATTATACACACTAATTCCATCCAAGTTGCTGTGAAGTTCATGATTTATGGCTGTGTAATATTCTATTGTGTATATGTACCACATTTTCTTTATCCATCCACTTTTGATGGGCAGCATAGTCAGTTCCATGATTTTACCATTTTGACTAATGCTGCAATAAACATGCATGTACAAGTATCTTTATTATAGATATATTCCCAGAAGGGGGATTGCTAGGTCATGAGGAAGGTAAATTTTTAGATCTTTTAGAAATTGCTGCACTGTTTACCACATAGGTTGTACTAGATTACACCCCCGTCAACAGTATAGAAGCATTTCCCTTTTCCCACATCTTCTCCAGCATCTGTTGTTTTTTGAGTTATTGATGATGACCATCCCGATTGGAGTTAGGTGGTATCTCATGTGGTTTAATTTGCATTTCTTTGATGGTTGGTGAGGCTGAACATTTATTCTTGTATCTGTTGGCTGCTCATATGTCTTCTTTTAAGAAATATCTATTCATATCTTTTGCCCATTTTTTAATAGGGTTCGTTGTTTTTCTCCATTTGGCATGTTTAAGTTCCTTGTAGATACTGGATGTTAGGCCTTTGTTGGAATTACAGTTGGCAAATGTTTTTTTCCCATTCTGTTGGCTGTCTCCCTCCTCTCTTGATGATTTCTTTTGATTTGAAAAGCTTTTCAGATGAGGTCACATTTATCTATCTTATCTTTTATGGCATTTGCTTTTGGAGAGTTGATCAGTAATTGGTTATCTATTCCAAGTTCCTTAAGGGTAGTGATTCCTAGGTTTTCTTCTAGGATTCATATAGTTTGAGGTTTTGCATTGAGGTCTTTGATCCAGTTAGAGTTGATTTTTGTGTTTGGTGATTGCTAGGGGTCCTGTTTTTGTCTCCCGCATGTGGTCAGCCAGTTAGCCCAGCACCATTTACTGAATAGTTTCTTCCCCCGTCGTTGTTGTTAGAGTCTTTTTCAAAGATGAGTTGGTTGAGAAATTGAGGTTTTGCTTCCAGAATCTCATTCCTGTTCCATTTATTTAAATGCCTGTTCTCGTACCAATACCAGGCTGTTGTGATTATTGTAGCTTTATAGTAGAGTTTGAAGTCTGGAAATATGATACCTCCTACTTTCTTTCTTTGTCTAAGGATTGTTTTGGCTATTCATTGCCTTTTATGTTTCCATGTGAATTTCTGTATTGTCATGTCCAGGTCTGAGAAGAATGTTGTTGGTAATTTAATGGCTATTGCATTAAATCTGTAGATTGTCTTTGGTAGGATGGACATCTTAACGATGTTAATTCTTCCGATCCATAAGCATGGAATATTTTTCCATTTGTTTGTGCCTTCTTGGATTTCTCTGAGAAGTTTTGTATGTTTTATTGTAAAGGTCTTTCACTTCTCTGGTTAGGAAGATGCCAAGGTATTTATTTTCTTTTTCTTTCTTTTTTTTTCCAATAGATTTGTGAGTGGGATTGTGCTTTTTATGTGGGTTTCTGTCTGTTTATTGTTGGTGTATAGGAATGTGACTATCTTTTGCACATTGATTTTATACCCTAAGACTTTTACCAAAGTCCTTTGTCAGTTCAAGGAGATTTTTGACAGATTTTCTTGGGTGTTCAAGGTATTGGATCATGTCATCCACAAAGAATAACTTAACTTCCTCTCTTCCTATTTGGGTACACTTGTTTTCCTTCTCTTGCATGATTGCTTTAGCTAGGAATTCCAACTCTATGAAGAAAAGGAGGGGTGAGAGATAGCAGCCTTGTCTTGTTCCAGTTTTCAAGGAAAATGTTTCCAGTTTCTGTCGTTTAGCAGTGTGTTGCCCATGGGTTTATCCTAAGTGGCTCTTACTTTTTGGAGGTATGTTCCTTCAATGCCTAGGTGTTTAAAAGTTTTTATTAAGAAAAAGTTGTGGATTTTATCAAAAGTTTTTTCAGCATCTATTGATATAATCACGTAGTTCTTATTTTTGCATCTATTGTATTTAAATATGTTTATGGTCTTATGGATGTTGATACAGCCTTGCATCCTGGGGATAAAGCCTAATTGGTCATGATTGATGACTTTTGAGATGTGTTGTTGAATTCAGTTGGCTAGAATCTTGTTGAGAAGTTTTGCATGTATGTTCATCAAGGATATTTTTCTGCAGTTCTCTTTTTTTTGTTGAATCTCTACCCGATTTGTATGTTCATGTGATGTTAGCCTCATAAAATGATTTGAGGAGAGTTCTGTCTTTCTTGATTGCCTGAAATACTTTCAGCAGGATTGGTATCAGTTTCTCATTGTATGTTTTGTAGAATTCTTCTGGAAAGCTATCTGGTACAGGGCTTTTGTTTTGTAGGTAGTTCTCTTATGGCAAAGTCATTTTCCTGGGTTGTTATTGGTCTATTTAGGGTCCCTATTTCTTCTTGTTTCACACAGGGGCCTGTGTGATGTCAGGAAGTTCTCCATTTCATTTAGGTTTTCAAGTTTGTTTCCATGCAAGTGTACACAAATATTATCTCTGATAATATCTTGTATTCTTCAGGGTCAGTTGTGATTTGATCATTTGCATTTCTGATTGTTTGTTTGGGCTTTTTCTCTTTTTTTCTTGGTCAATCTGTCTAAAAGGTCCATCATTTTTGTTTATCCTTTCAAAGAACCAGCTTTTTGTTTTTTTGATTTATTCCCTTATTTGGGTTTTTATTTTGGTGATCTGGATTCTTTTGCTGATGTTGGTGTTTTGGTGGTCTTATTTTTCCAGCTAGCTTAGGTAATTTGTTACTCTGTTAACTTGCTTTCTATTTTCTTGATACATGTTCATAGAGATATTAATTTCCCTCTTAATACTGATTTCTTGACATTCCAGAGGTTTTGTTAAGAACTGTTCATTTCCATTTGTTTTCAGGAATTTTTAAATTTCTATTTCAATTTCTCTGTTGACCCAAGAATTGTTCAGCATCATACTGTTTAGTGTCCATATCTTTGTGGGTTTTAGGGGAATTTTGTTGGTGTTGATATTTGTTTTTATTCTACTGTGGTCTGAAAATGTTCATGGCAGTATTTCAATCTCATGAAATTTGTGCATGCTTGATTTATGACCAAGGATGTGGTCAATCTTGGACTAAGTCCTGTGTGGTGATGAGTAGAATGCATATTCTGTGTTTGTTGGGTCACATATTCTATAGATATATATAAAATCCATTTGGTTATGTGTCAAGTTGAGTTTCTGGATGTTCTTATTGATTTTTTGCCTTGATGATCTATCTAGGGTTGTTAGTAGGGTATTTAAGTACCCAGCTATGATAGTCCTAGGGTCAATATCTTTCTTTTAGTTTACTTAGTAGCTGCTTTATAAAAGCTAGTGCTCCTATGTTGGGTGCACATATGTTTTGGATGGATATTTCTTGTTGATTGAGCCTTTTATCATTATGCAGTGTTCTTCTGTATCTTTTAAAATACTTGATAGCTTAAAGATTATTTTGTCTGATATTAAGATCACAACTCCTGCTTTCTTTTGTATTCTTTTTATCTGAGAATTTGTTTTCCATCTTCTAACTTTGAGTCTGTGAGTGTCTATTCTGTTGAGATGTGTCACCTGGAGACAGCATATTTTGCATCATATTTTAAATCCAATTTTCCATTCTATATCTTTTCAATGGTATATTTAGTCCATTCATGTCAGACTGGTTATTGAGATGTAAGAGTTTATCCCTGTCATGAAGCTCTTATGCAGTTTGCTATTGTTGTTTGTTTGTTTATTTGTTTGTTGGTTTTCTTCTGATTTGGGAGTTGATATATGTGTGTGCTTTCAATTTCACAGTTATGCTTCATGCTTCATGCTTTATTCACAGTTCTTTGTTTTCTTGCATTCTTGGGAGGAGCGTGGTCAATCTTTTCTGTCTTCCTTCTGTGCTTAATACCTTCTTAAGTGTCGCCTATAGAGCTGGTCCAGTGGCAGACTCTTAAACTCTTAGGAATTGAATGTCTGGGAATGATGGTAATTCACCACCACTGATGAAATGTAGATGAGTAGAAATTCTTGATTGTAATTGCTTATCTTTGAGAACTTTGAAGATTGGACTCCAGTCTGTTCTAGCCTGTGGTGGTCCTGTGGTTAAGTCTGCAACTATTCAAATTGATCTTCCTTGGTAGGTAGTCTGACCTTTCTCTCTCACTGCCTTTAGGACTTCTTATCTTCTACCTACTGTGTATAAGCAAATCACTATGTGTCCATCAGTTTGTCTTCTCATTTGATGTCTTGCATGGGTTCTCTGTATCTCTTGTATTTGGATTGTCGCATCTCTGATGTGATGTGAGAAGTTTTCTTGGATGACCTCATGGAATGTTATTTCTAGGCTGCTCTCATGCTTCTTATCTGTTTCAGGGATATCTATCTACTGTAAGTACAGTCTCTTAATATAGTAACACATCTCCTGAAGGCTTTGTTGCATCTTTTTAAGCTTCCTTTCTATGTTTTGAACAGATCGGGTTACTTCCAGATTTGGGTCTACATGCTCTGAGATTCTTTTTCTGCCTGGTTAATTCTGCTTTCCATGCAAGTCAGTTTATTTATTTATTACATTTACTATATACTGTATAGCTTCCATCTCAGTAATTCTCTCATGTTTTCTTCTTGCTTTTCTTGGTTCTTTTTCATCTTTTCCAGCCATTCCTTGATGTCTGCATTTGTTTTCTTTGACCAGCCTATCTGGTCACTCTTCACTGTTTGAGTTCCAAAATCTGTATACTTGTGGACTATTCTCTTTGGACTTTGTGTGGGGGGTGCCTGTGTTTCTTCTTTGACTTCTCTACATTTATGATTGGTTTTCTTTTCTCTTTACTTTCATTGGTCAGTGAGAAATGGAGTAGTTTCACATCTTTTTGCTTAGCCCCATATAAGTTATTTGGTAAAGCTTCCAGATTAGTTTGTTTTTGAAGCTGGGTTGGAGGTGTGGAGCTGTGTTTTTCTTTTGCAGATTTAAGATTTGAATGAGGTGTATTACAGGGTGCTAAGATTCAAAAACTGCCTGTCAATCACAATGTTTGCTGATAGGTGTGTTCCCCAGGGGTCCACTTCCTACCACCTTACAGTATGTCCATGCAATGAGAATATATGTATCTCCCCTGGGTACAAAATAACATGAGGGAAAGGAATTAAGAAAGAGAAAATGGAAAGGGAATGACAATGTAGAAACCAAAAGAAAGAAGGAAAAACCTACAAACAGACAAATAGATAGATAATCAAAAAGAGAGAAACAAAACAAAATAGCACCAAAGAAACTAAAACCAATAATATGAGTAGATTGTCACACTCATATATATTCTTACTGGAAAGAAAGGAGAAGGAGAAGGGGTAAAAAAAAAACAAAATACCCACTTCCTACAAACTATGCTTTTAAAAAAGTAGGTAGAATCACATACATATACAAAAACAAAAAACTTTTCTTATCCTTGAGTACCTTGTGGCAATTTCCAAGACTTTAGGTTTCTGTAGGCATGGCCCAGCACTGCTTTTCTTAGTTTTTGGCAGAAGGAAGGGGTTTCAGAGGGGAAGAGTTTTCTAAATCTGTCCCCCTGTTCACCCTATTGCGGTTGGGTGGAGGCTGCAAACTTCTACCAGCGGATTCACCTATGCTCGGCCCTCTGTGTGTGTGCTGATCAGGATGTTGCCCACAAGAATCACACATCTCACTCTTCACTGAAAAAGGGTGGTGGGTCACTTGAAAACTCATTGCCACTTATCCATTGTAAGCTGGGGCTAGGTTCTTTGGTTAGAGTCACAGACTGCAAATGCTTCAGTTGGGGAATAGAATTTCAAGGTCTCATTAACTGGAACTTGGGACACTTTTCTCTGGTATATATTTTCCACAGTCCCCACTGCCAGTGACCCTTCTAGCATCAAAGACTGCAGTGGCAGACTGTGCTGACAGCAGATGATCCTTGCTGTTTTATTCTCATTTTTTCAAAGTAGTGCTGCAGAGATTATGCCTGCCTCTGGGCCATAGAGTGCACTGGTGTCTGTGCAACCACACAGGACAACAGCATAAACAGGAGAGCTCAGGCCACTTATTCACAAGTCTTCACTCAACCAGACATTCACACACCCATTTGCTGACACCCTAGCATAAGTACTTATCCCTGCACCTGCTCATTTATGTGGTGAATCATGCACTTCTACCAACTCTGTCACCATCTTGGAATTCCCTGAAGAGCAATTCTTGACTGTCCCTTAACCTGTTTATTTTTGTTGATAATTTATTTGCTCTGTTGTTTTGCTTGCTGCTAGTATTCTAGAACTAGAAAAAACTTCTCTGTTACTCTTAACCAAGATCTCCAATGATTTTGACAAATATTTTTGGCATGACATTTTAGATGCACTGTTCCAAACAAACTCTGTTTCCTTATGCAAAGCTGCAAAACTCTTCATCATTAAAACATCTATTCCCCCATATAGAAGCTCTGTGCCACTACAAAGGATCTGGGGAAATGGACTTCTTCCCAATTATCTAGAATGATATTCCTGATCTATGAGTAGGCCTGGGGATGGTGATCATAGCCCTTGGTCTTCTCTACTTGCCCTTTTCAGTGTGAAACATTCATTTTAGGTGGGGTCATTCAAGGCCCTAGTGTTCTTAGCTTGCCACACCTGTAGTTGAAACTTACATCAAATAAGTAGAACTGGGTGGGAAAAAGTAGATTATACAAGAGTTGTCTGGAGGATAGAGAGGATGAAGGCTGGTAGCTTGCCTCTTCTGAGGGAAAATCAGAACCTTAAACTTGGAGATAGTGGTAGAGAGAGTCACCCCTTTCCTTGGCAGTACCCATTTGTCTTAGTTCAGGCTGTTATAAGAAAATAACATAAGCTAGGTTGTTTATGAACAACAGAAATTTATTACTTATAGTTCTGGAAGTTGAAAGTCAGAGATAAAGTTGACAACATAGTCAACTTCTGATGAAGACTGTTCTGTGGATTACAGACAGCTGACTTCTTTTTGTATCCTTATACAGCATAGAGCAAAGTGAAGTAAGCTCTCTTGGGACTCTTATAAGGACACTATCCCCAATTATGAGATCTCTGCCTTCATTACCTTCTCTAATCTTAATTACTTTCCAGAGGCCACACACTTGATACCCTCACTCTAGGGAAGGCGGGAGTAAGGTTTCAGTATATAAATTTTGAAGGCCACATTTAGTCTGTAGCATTCCATCCTTGCCCCCCAGATGTTCTTCTCACTGTAAAATACATTAATTTTATCCCACAACCCCCCAAATCATAAGTTAATCCAGCAACAACTTGAAAGTCTAAAATCTCATCTAAATGTTATTTAAATACTATTTGAGTGAGATTTAAGGTATGATTCACCCTGAGGGAAAAAATATCTCTAGCTGCATGCCTGTGAAACCAAACAACTTATATACTTTTAAAATATAATAGGTAGGCTTAGTATAGGTATTCCCATTCCAAAAGGGAGAAATAGAAAAGAAGGAAGGGTATAGGTTCCCAAGCAAAGGCCAAAGCCTAGCAGGGCACACTACATTAAACCTTCAACCTAATGAATAATTCTCCTTGATTCAATGCTTTTCCAAGCCCACTGGGTAGGAAGTCCTGCCCAGATAACTCAATACAAGGTGCGCAGGCACCAGGGACAATGGCTGCCTCTACCTAAATTTCAAAGGACAAGCAGAACTTGGGAGAACAACAGGGTAAGGCTTAGACAGATTGCTGATGTGGGTCTTCCTGACTAACCATGAGGGCGATGTCACCATCTTAGTGGTCCAAGAATGAAGAGGGATGGAAGCACAATGTCCTTGTCAGAGTATACATACAGCTACATTAAAAATTTTAGGCAGTGTGTCCAATGTCTGATATGATGCTGTTTGTTACTTCTGTTTTGTAATGTTTGCATTGAGCAAAAACAGAATAACTTAAAGGAATTTTTATAATTTTTATACCTAGGGTCAGATGGCTTATTTGCTTTTGCCATTCTGGTAGCTAGCATGTAATAAGTATTCAATATGTTAAACAATGATTGAAATACTGAATGAATAAAGGTGTTTGTCTTATAATCATTTTATAATAATAATTTTAATAAGCCGGGCTCGGTGGCTCAGCCTGTAATCCCGCGCCTTTGGGAAGCTGAGGTGAGTGGATTGCCTGAGCCCGCGGGTTCGAGACCCGCCTGGGCAAGCGAGACCTCATCTCTACAATAAATCAAAAAATTAGCCGGG